>CACRXK020000135.1:0-113353 GCA_902702795.2 Paramuricea clavata
TGGCATGAATATTTGGATGTGTTGTATTTGTATAAGCTGGCATCTGGCATGCTTTCTTTAAAGTTGCATGACTTCTTAAAAGTTAAACAACCATTACGTGTAACGAGAAGAAGTAATCCTTCATCAGGTTTAATGTTTGATATCCCAAAAGTACGCACAGTAACATATCAATCTAGTTATTTTATTCGAACTGCTAGAATTTGGAATGAACTGCCATCATCCATACGATTATTAGAAACTTTATGTCAGTTTAAAAATAGTCTATTGAAATACTACAAAGATTGTCTAAAAACTATTTATGACACTGACAATCCAAGAACTTGGAAAACTGTGTGTCCAAAATGTCATAACTGTTCTGTTTTAGTAAAGCAATCACAGTGTTGCTGATTTTATTTTATTTATATTTTATAATGGGCCACTGTTATTGGGGTTTTTAACCCTGTTGTTGGTTCCTGACACTTTAAAGTATTTATGTGTGGTATTTGTACGTTTGTAATTTAATTTTTTTTTTTGTCATATCGAAATAAAAAAAAATAAAAAAAAAAAAAAATAATGAAAGTATAATTTTGATATGGCTTTAAATGATAACATACAATAATAAATTATCATCATATGACGGTTTTACTAAGAAACACAATAAAAAATTACTCTGGTTATCTGTACCCAGATTCTGGATACAAGAAACCATGGTTGAATAAGTCATCAATAATGAAAGCATAATTTTGATATGACTTTAAATGATAACATACAAACATAAATGATCATCATATGACAGTTTTACTAGGAAACACAACGAAAAATTTATCTGGTTATCTGTACGCAGATTCTGGATACAAACATGAACCATGGTTTCTTGTATCCAGAATCTGGGTCTGTACCCAGAGTATTTTTTTTGTACCCAGAGTAATTAACCCGAGTAATTTTTCATTGTGTTTTCTAGTAAAACTGTCCTATGATGATCATTTATGTTTGTATGTTATCATTTAAAGCCATATCAAAATTATACTTTCATTATTCATGACTTATTCAACCATGGTTACTTGTATCCAGAATCTGGGTACAGATAACCAGAGTAATTTTTTATTGTGTTTCCCAGTAAAACTGTCATATGATGATCATTTATGTTTGTATGTTATCATTTAAAGCCATATCAAAATTATATATACTTTCATTATTGATGACTTATTCAACCATGGTTGCTTGTATCCAGAATCTGGGTACAGTCAACCATGTTAATTTTTCATTGTGTTTCGTGGTAAAAGTGTCATATGATGATCAGTTATGATTGTATGTTATCATTTAAAGTCATATCAAAATTATACTTTCATCATTCATGACTTATTCAACCATGGTTGCTTGTATCCAGAATCCGGGTACAGATAACCAGAGTAATTTTTCATTGTGTTTCGTAGTAAAACCGTCATAATGGAATGATCATTTATGTTTGTATGTTATCATTTAAAGTCATATCAAAATTATACTTTCATTATTCATGACTTATTCAACCATGGCTACTTGTATCGAGAATCTGGGTACAGATAACTAGAGTAATTTTTCACTGTGTTTCCTAGTAAACTGTCATACGATGATCAGTTATGATTGTATGTTATCATTTAAAGTCATATCAAAATTATACTTTCATCATTCATGACTTATTCAACCATGGTTGCTTGTATCCAGAATCTGGGTACAGTCAACCATGTTAATTTTTCATTGTGTTTCGTGGTAAAAGTGTCATATGATGATCAGTTATGATTGTATGTTATCAATTAAAGTCATATCAAAATTATACTTTCATCATTCATGACTTATTCAACCATGGTTGCTTGTATCCAGAATCTGGGTACAGATAACCAGAGTAATTTTTCATTGTGTTGCGTACTAAAACTGTCATATGATGATCAGTTATGATTGTATGTTATCATTTAAAGTCATATCAAAATTATACTTTCATTATTGATGACTTATTCAACCATGGTTGCTTGTATCCAGAATCTGGGTACAGTCAACCATGTTAATTTTTCATTGTGTTTTTTCCTAGGAAAATCGTCATATGATGATAATTTATGTTTGTATGTTATCATTTAAAGCCATATCAAAATTATACTTTCATTATTCATGACTTATTCAACCATGGTTGGTTGTATCCAGAATCCGGGTGCAGATAACCAGAGTAATTTTTCATTGTGTTTCGTAGTAAAACCGTCATATGATGATCATTTATGTTTGTATGTTATCATTTAAAGCCATATCAAAATTATACTTTCATTATTCATGACTTATTCTACCATGGTTGCTTGTATCCAGAATCTGGGTACAGTCAACCATGTTAATTTTTCATTGTGTTTCGTGGTAAAAGTGTCATATGATGATCAGTTATGATTGTATGTTATCATTTAAAGTCATATCAAAATTATACTTTCATCATTCATGACTTATTCAACCATGGTTGCTTGTATCCAGAATCTGGGTACAGATAACCAGAGTAATTTTTCATTGTGTTTCGTAGTAAAACCGTCATATATGAATGATCATTTATGTTTGTATGTTATCATTTAAAGCCATATCAAAATTATACTTTCATTATTCATGACTTATTCAACCATGGCTACTTGTATCGAGAATCTGGGTACAGATAACTAGAGTAATTTTTCATTGTGTGTTTCGTAGTAAAACCGTCATATATGAATGATCATTTATGTTTGTATGTTATCATTTAAAGCCATATCAAAATTATACTTTCATTATTCATGACTTATTCAACCATGGCTACTTGTATCGAGAATCTGGGTACAGATAACTAGAGTAATTTTTCATTGTGTGTTTCGTAGTAAAACCGTCATATATGAATGATCATTTATGTTTGTATGTTATCATTTAAAGCCATATCAAAATTATACTTTCATTATTCATGACTTATTCAACCATGGCTACTTGTATCGAGAATCTGGGTACAGATAACTAGAGTAATTTTTCATTGTGTGTTTCGTAGTAAAACCGTCATATATGAATGATCATTTATGTTTGTATGTTATCATTTAAAGCCATATCAAAATTATACTTTCATTATTCATGACTTATTCAACCATGGCTACTTGTATCGAGAATCTGGGTACAGATAACCAGAGTAATTTTTCATTGTTGTTTCGTAGTAAAAGTGACATATATTGAAATATTATCCCAGATCCTGGATATTAGTAACCATGGTTTATAAGTCGTGAGTGATAAAGTAACTTCTATACTTAGTATTACTTTAAATGATAAAGTAATCATAGCATAATATTTCCAACAAGCACGATCTTAATTATGTCAAGTTTGCAGAATTTACTTTGTTCCCCAGTTTGAGTATTACTTTAAATGATGAAGTAATCATAGCATAATATTTCCAACAAGCACGATCCTAATTATGTCAAGTTTGCAGAATTTACTTTGTTCCCCAGTTTGAGTATTACTTTAAATGATAAAGTAATCATAGCATAATATTTCCAACAAGCACGATCTTAATTATGTCAAGTTTGCAGAATTTACTTTGTTCCCCAGTTTGAGTATTACTTTAAATGATGAAGTAATCATAGCATAATATTTCCAACAAGCACGATCCTAATTATGTCAAGTTTGCAGAATTTACTTTGTTCCCCAGTTTGAGTATTACTTTAAATGATAAAGTAATCATAGCATAGTATTTCCAACAAGCACAATCCTAATTATGTCAAGTTTGCAGAATTTACTTTGTTCCCCAGTTTGATTATTAATAGCATGGGGATAGGGTGTGCATGTTGTGTCCCCTAAAATATGAAAATTAAAAGCCCAAATTGTGTGTGAGAATCGAACTCACACCATTCTTCGTGTAATGGTTATCCAGACACAATTTTTGTGGCTTTCCAAATATTTTGGTTTATATATGTTCGTCCGCACATTGATGGTCATTGTTAATACGAATATTTAGGATAATAGTTCCGGCCTATAAGATTGAAATGTTCAAAACAATTTTTATTTCATGATTTATTTTTGACAAAATGCTTTATGGTGTACATTTCATATTAAATTGATTATTTCATGCATGAAGTTATTATCTTTCTTGCGACTATACCATAGATATCTTATATAAACTAGATAGCGCATCTCTTTCAATAATATTGAAGCCAAGAATATTCCGGCGGTTACCCCAATCTGAATAGATGGCGGCCATGTTGAAGTTTCCCACTCGCTAATACACGCTTAAAAAACAATAACTTTCAAAATTTGAATAGTTTGAAAATGTATTTGGAATAGGTTTAACTTAATGTTTAAGTTCCCTCTTTAAGAAATAGAAAACATACGAGTCTTCTCATTTCGTGGGAATATCCTGAGTCTGCAATCACGGCTTCAATTTTTGAATTGCAGAATAATTAGATGCACTATCTAGTGTATATAAAGATGTGTATGCTATTTACATGAAAAAACTATTTTTACAAAATTTCTTTCAACAGAATTTCCCTATTTTTGAACCATAAATAAAAATTACAATGCCTTGAGAAGTTCTCATCATTCATATAGGAAAGTGGTCCTTTAATTCTCTTCAGTCCAGAGTTGCTTTGTTCTGCGATTTGACTGTTGAGGTAATCATAATCAGGGTAGCTGGAGATATGATACGCGCTGGAACAACCTTGAAAAGATAGAAACGTCACATCATCAACACAAGTATTGCATTTGCTGATTTCATCACATTAATGTCATATAGGCATGAAAAGGTGATTATCATTAGATATCTAAATAATACATTCAAACCTGTGTGGTCGGCCCAGTGAAGACGATCTACTAAGAACTGTGTGTTTTTGAAAAACGCTGGGTCACGATTGAGGCAATAGGAATGCAGGTTACAAGCAT
Organism: Paramuricea clavata; assembly: GCA_902702795.2. Classification (NCBI taxonomy): domain Eukaryota; kingdom Metazoa; phylum Cnidaria; class Anthozoa; order Malacalcyonacea; family Plexauridae; genus Paramuricea; species Paramuricea clavata. The sequence continues at coordinate 4,867 of CACRXK020000135.1, forward strand.
TGTCGTATACAACAACCCTAGGAGCTATGATAAAAATGTTAAAAACTTGGTTGTATTAAGTCGCTTCAGTCGACATAAATATACATGGATGTATGATATCAACTATTTGTTATTACCACATGATACTGTATGTACAGGACTGTAGTAAAAATGTCTCTCAGACAGAATAAGTACTGATTAAAAATAAGACGAAATACCATCAGTATTACCTCTAGTGAATCGAGATCGCAGGATTGTAAATGGCATATCGGGAGATTCGTTGGTTGTCATAACTGAGTACCCATAGTTAATACCTATATAAGGGAATATTCCAATAAAATAGAGGAAGTACTACTGTACATCAGCAGGGCCGTGGCGAAGACTAAATAGGGGTGGGGGGGGGGGTGTAGTATCACATTTGCCGACAACATTTCAGTTGCTAATAATATACATAAAGATATTACTCGACTGTGATTGGTTGATTTCAGTGCAGTTAATCCCAAACAGCAGTGCAATTTTTTGTAATCACAGTGCAATTTTCTGTAATCACAGTGCAATTTTTTGTAATCACAGTGCAATTTTCTGTAATCACAGTGCAAAAATCTGTAACAAACTGATCTCATTGGTGGAAAAACATTGTGATGATTAAATCAACCAATCAGTTTAAAGCAATTTAGTTTAAAGAAGTAACGGTCACAGATTGCTTCAAAACAAAACAAACATGGCGCCGCGCTACAGTAAAGTAAAAGTTGCTTTCGCGTGAAAAATATGGCTTTTATCTTTATTTTTAATGGGAAAGCATTTACCTTAAACAAGACTAACAAAAAATACACGGTTGAGTGGAATTTACAAGCTGTTAGCGTTGTATAATGTGATAAAACAAAGCCAGGAAAACTTTGCCAGTGGAATGTTCGCCATAAACGCGTAAGTTAAAACTACAATTGTCTCGAACATTTTTATGTAAATTATTAATAAGTAATAGCATGGTTTCTCGTGAAATTTGGATAAACATGCATTCGTGAGTTTTTCAAAGACCTCAAATAGCACTCGTCCTTCGGACTCGTGCTATTTTGAGGTCTTTGAAAAACTCACTCGTTCATGTTATATCCAAATTGCACTCGAAACCATGCTATTACCTATTGATATAACTATTACTTTTCAATCCGAGCCATTCAAATAATTTCTCTAACTACGAAAACAATTTGCCGGCAAATCCGTTATTTTGCCGACAAGATGTTTTCAGGGTGTGACAACCCTCCCCCCATAGCGACGGCCCTGTGTACATGTATGTTCTATTGTTCTTTTATGCTGTAAGTTGAATGTTTAAACGTTATTAAATTACAACGTAATTATTTTGAACAACGTGCACTATCATTTGTAAGACTTGCATATATGCTTTGGTTTAGAGTCCCAATTAAAATGCCACATCATCTTTACCAACAAACTTAACAGCAGCGCTTTACCATGCTGAGACAAACACTTACCATGCTGACAGAAAATTAGAAATATACCAGGAAGAAGACTAGGATGTCTTCCGGACTTCTTTGTGCATGGGTTCTCGGCAACTCGACTACTTCGGTCGGCAGTGTACTTTCCTCTGCCACGAACAGATAATAGGGAAGGGAAGTGTGCTAACAATGAGGAGGGGCTATCAACAGAATCATCGGGAGGCGGCACATAATCTTCGAATGCATTATCGGCTAACTTCAGAAGTTCTGTTAGCAGAGGGATGAACTCCTCGGGCGCAAATGATTCACTTAAAGTGGAAAAGAAAACAAACAACGAAGGACACTTTTTTTGCAAAACTTCCATATCGCGTGGAAATTCTTTAACGGGCACACTGCTAAGGATGTTGTCACAAACACGTCGTAAATCTTCATCGGGAGGGAAAATTGCACAAATTGGTGTATTACAGGAAATGTCCTTAATGAATGTGGCAATTCCGTTCGGGAAAGGGGCTTCATTACCGTAAATTTCAAGACACCAGTCAACAAACGATGCAAGAGATGGTATACTTTGGTGCAATTCAGATTGAAGGCTATTTAGCTCATTGACGTTCATTGCAGATACATCTGTACATGCTCTTTTCAGCGAATTTCTTAAGGATTTAGATTTAACCAAAACTCTGTTACTGTGCCTAGTAAAAGCATAAAACAAAACCAATTCAATTTGCGATAATAAGCAAGCAATTCTTCGAGCCCATGATACTATTATTATACAGTATGTACAAATGAAAAGCTTTACGAAAAAAAATGTCATTGGTGTTTTGCAAATCTAAACCCTCGTTAATTGAATAACATATAAAACACAGAAATTATTCATGAAAAATATATATAACCATTTATTCGAATTACAGTTACTGTAGATTAATAAATATTTTTTGGAATACTCAGTGGAGTATGTCTTGCACAGCAAATATCTCCGGTCTTTGTCTTCGAAAAACCTCTTATGTTATCATAAAAGCAAAACTTTTGACCTTTCAGAAAATGAGAAAATCGAAATACTTCGTTTATAGAGTTTAATAGAGTATACTTATCTTCCGTGGCCAAGTTGTGGCGTTGAAGCAGTAGAGGAAATCTGTAAAGCTGAACATAAGTTCTTTCTATATGCCAAGCTTGTACCATCACAAATGATGATTTGAGGATTACCTTCGCATGTTGGACATTCAAACCCAGCCGTGAAGTCGATGTCCAGAAGTTGCAAGAATGCATACCACGCTGACCGCCAGTGATTGTAATTTAATGTCTCTTTTAAATTGATGTTCACAGAAGACTGCAGAGACAACGCCCATGACTGATAATAAGTATTCATTGATACACTGCAACAAAAATTAAATAACATTATTACATCAACTATAGTGCTTTATAGAAATTTCGAGCAATGATAAACTCACATGTGAGATTATTTATGGTAATTTCACAAGTGAAAATTATCGCTTTGCAATTGCCGCTTTTCTGTAAACATTATCGCTTTTCAACGACTGTCCTTTATATGCAAAACAAATCATGCTCAATGAATATTATAAATGAAATTAAATAGAGAATAATACATGGATGCTTGGGAATACCAGATTTATTTCTTGTGTTAACATGATATCTCACTCGTTCGCTGCGCTCACTCTTGAGATATCATGTTCAAGACTCGAAATAAATCTGGTATTTCTGCGCATGCATCCATGTATTATTCTCTATTTAATTCCATTTATAATATTCATTGAGCATGATTTGTTTTGCAATATGGTTTATCACGTTCATGTTTGTGATGTTGTTACTCTGAGTGTATCCACACCGGGCAAGCTGAAAGATCTGCTTGACCGCGGTGGAAATCAAACTTGTGACCTTTGGTTTGATAGTCCAATGCTCTACCAACTGAGTTACAGCCAGTTACATTTAAAATGATATATAAATTTAGTTAACAATTATTCCGCATCTTGCTTGGTTTTCGAAATAAATCAACTTATTTTTATCAAAAGCAGCGTGCATTCTGCCATCTTGGATGCATATCCATATTCGAAATGCATACGTCACAAGTAAGGTAAAAAGCGAAATTTTTATCTTGCACACCACATGTCATGATCAATATGAAACTCGATTTTCCGAAGTCTTTTTAGTACTCAATTAATTCACAACATTTTAAGAAACTTTTCGAAGTAATTTAATCCCACATGAAGAAGTTTTAACAAGTTTACCCTGCTTGTGACGTCATGAAAAAATGAGTTAATTAGGCAATTATAATACCAAGATGGCGGACTGCACATTGTTTTTAGTCAAAAATTTTCGAAAACCAAGCAACGTACGAAAAAGTTGTAAAAGGTCTCATTTTATTGTACAGTATAATAACTCCAAACAGATAAAGTAAATGACAGTGGATGTCCTGTAGTAAAAATAAAGTTTCTCTGAACAAACAACAAAGCTAAGAAATATAAATGCAAAAATGTGATGTAAAAGCAACTTGGGTAGTAATAAGAGGACACAACAAAAATATTAATGACTCACCCTCCTTTCAAAAACAAGAACATATATTCCCTAAGAACTTCATAAGATATGAGGTAATTTCCCATGTTTAGGAGAGTGGCTGCATTACCATCAAACGTCATATCATTGATACAGTCATCATCAGAGCATGGTCGGTTATAAACTGTATAAAAAGGACAATAAATTGTCGCAACATTCTGAAAATGTTTATAGAAACATTGCGTTCAACCTGCGTATCTTTACGTGCTGTAAATTAAATTAATATAAATTAAAGTAATATTATTTATATTATTTTCTTTGAAGGTCTATTGAAGCCCCGTTTGGCACCAGTACGTAATTCGTGTGTGTTCCAATGACTACTCTTTTTACAAAGCCCCAGCATGGATATTTTTGTTATGGGTGCATGTTTTATTAGTGTTGTAACAAAAATGCGAGTGTTGTACAAACGGGACTCAAGGGGCATCCTTTTTACGGCATACTTTATTCATCCACTGTCACTATATGTACAGACCGAGAAAAAAATACAAACCAGAAGGAAATGCTGCGTTTGATAGAATTAAAATGAAAAAACTCTTCTTGGGATTCATAGTAATTAGAAAACTATAATTGTATAGAAAAATTGAAACCTGGTAACAGAGGGCGTAAGATTCACGCACTTAATTTGCCACCAATCTACTGTATCCAAGACAGTGTATACTGTATCATGTAACCTCAGACCCCTCCCATCAAATTTGGCAACTGAACGAAAGGAACATAAATTACACAATAGAGAGGATCAAGTTTTACTTCCTCTACCGCTACAATTAAGGGACCAATAATCAACCAGTGCTGGTGGTAGTGGAAGCAAAATCTAAACCTCTAATGATTATCAGCATACCAAAACAGTCAAAGATGCGCCGCTTTCCATACAATTTGACAGTTTTAATATGCCATCCTTCTTCCCTTGGATCTTCATCTCTAAATCGACTCCCACATAAATCACATGGATCATCATTAATAGCTGGATAAGGGGGAAAGAGAGCCAAGAAAACATTTCCTTCATCATCTTTAACTTCAGGGAGAATAGCTTCAGGTCCATGGAGAAATGAGAGACGCAAGCAGCCAGAAAGGTCGAACGGTATTTTCATGACAGATACTGGAGATACCAAACAATTCCTAGAATATCCTGAGGAGACATCCTGTTCCAGAAAGTCAACAAGAAGCTCAGGTATATCAGGATCATCCAATGGCCATCGCCTTATAAGCATGGCGTGTTCACATTGAACTGATGAACATGGAATGCATTTAACTGAGCTATCACGCTGCTTTAGGAGTACACCAATACTTGTAGCATCATGCATTGAAACCCCAATTAAACTGTCATTCATCTGAATGCCAAACAGGTTAGTAGTACTCTAAGTGCAGGTGAAAAATACAATACAATGTTAGAAACTCTCAACATGTAACAGCCTCGCCTCCGTCAGTAACTCTGTACTGTAGCTCTGCAACATTAAATCACGTTCTCAAAACATCTTAATTAATATGAATACCGGTAACTAAAGATTTCTTACCAGAAAGCTAGGAAATACAGTATGATAATAAACTATTGATACACGAAGTAATTTACGCTGCTTGCTATTATCATATTGTATTTCCCACAGTATGTTCCTAGTAAGATATCTTTATTTCAGAACTGTCTACAGTAGTTGCCTGCAGCAGACTAAATATGCATTATTCAACTTTTTGTTGTCCTTTCAAAATCCACACTTGTAAGCGAAAGTAGATGGTTTCATACATGTATACAGTACATGTATTGGCATACGCACCTCGTATGTATGATCCCTCATTAAATTTGCATGCTCTTGAATTTCTGGAGTAATTCCATGATGAGAATCATAATCCAGCAATAACTGGCACAATGCTTTGATGTGGATGCACACTGAATTACTAAGATCTGAATGAAATAAATGTCCACATTGGTTTAAAACATATGGCACACTGAAGCATACTACAGTATACAATACTTTCACCTGTCTGCACTGATACTGGCTTGCCAAAGATTTAATTAACCGAATAAATTAAAGATGACCAAATACTATATATATACTGTGAGATATTACTGAAATGTTTTCAGCAACATGCGCATTTTCATATAAAATCAACAAATGCTTCTGCACAACCTTAGATATTATATGTACTGTATAATACACTGTATAATATACACACCCAATGGCTCCTGCTGTAATGACTTTGACAATCCTGAAAGCAGTTGACTTCTTCGAGGTGAGCAAGTGCAGCTGTATAGCCAATCATACTGGTTTGTTAGTAGATGGTGCCAAACTCTTCTATTCACCACAATGAAGTTCATTTCCTTACATGAAAGGAAAATTGATATTTCAATCATCATTACACATTTCTAACTTTATTCCCAACTTTACTTGTGCTCTACCTATCTTTGCCTAGTAACCAACAATTTATTATTATTATTATTATTATAAGTTGCATGAGGTTGAAAGAGTTGAGGCTAAGATTGACGTTGGTTGAGTTGGAAATACAGTAGTTGAGGAAGATAAAAAGAACAAAAGCCAATGAGGACTACGGATTTCTGATTTCAGTCTCTAAACGTTGGACAAGTGTAGCTCACACTTTTTCACAAATTGTATCTGGTTTGACTTTCAGGCCTTCTCGGTTAGCTGGGATGTGGAAATCATTTATTAAATTTTATGTTAAATGAAGTCAGAGTTCTGAAGCCCATTGACGTCAAAAGCTGAATTATATAAAAGATATAAAACTACAGATGGCATTGCACAGCTTAAATAATGTGGTGTTTGACAGAGTAAAATAGGCAATGGTGACTCAAGATCCATTGTTGCCTAAATCTGAAACTGTGGTTGTTTACCAAGTGGTTGTTTACAAAACTTTGTAGAAACACTTGTCTTATGTAATTCAAAGCCACAAAAATACAACAAAATAATTATGTACTCCCTTAGAAAAGCTAATGCCCCTTGTCGATCACAACAGGTAACCCCTATCATACTCTTCTGAGTAAGGGCCTACAGTATGCTCAAAACTGTACATAGTAGGTACTATGTACATGTATCATTCTTTACATACATTAAGTGGCCATAGTAGCTACTGTAGTGAACTACAATTTTCAAGCAGCCAGTAGTTGTTGACTACTTTTTTAAAACAGTAACTGCAGTTATGGCAAACTACGTTTTGCCTAAAAGTAGCCAAGTAGTTGACAAACAGCAAATCGCTATTCGCTACTTTCTAAAATTGTTAGCAACTTGATAGAATAGCATGATATTGAGACACGGTTTGCTTAAAATCAATACTCAATTTGCTTCTGAACACTGTAGTGCTTACAAAAATGTTGCTTTGTGTTTACTGTTGCTACTCGTAAGTCGATTTGTTAAAGGTCACATTACAGCCTGAGTTAGTAGATCATGCTCCAAATACAGTAAAACTAAAAAATATAGCATAGCGAAATAATTTGCTACATTTTTAAGCTGTAGGTGTAGTCAGCAGTGAACTACCTTTGTTCAAAAGTAGCAGTAGTGTACTGACCACATATTTTTGAAGTACAGTAGCTGTAGCTATAGCAAACTACAAAAATTTTGTAGTCAACTCACCCTTGGTAATTGCTCAACAAAATAAATGGTTAGAATGTGTGGTGATACTGCAATTTTCAATCAACTTTGGAACTCCAAATATTTTGTCGAAAATGAATGTTTGGACAAAAAGTTTTATCAGCATGCAATGTATATTGTCAAGGCGGTGGCACTATGTTGTCAAGGCCATTTTTGAAAGTTGTCCAGACAATTTTCTAGCATACACAGGTTTGAGAATATACCGTAAACCTCCGACTATAAGCCCTGGGATTATATTCTTTCGTAAGCGATTTTTGATGGGCTTATACAAGGGGGGGGGGGCTTATATACGGGGGGGGGACTTATACATGGATGATCTTTTGTGTTACTGTAATAGTGATAAATAAATATAGTAATAGTAATAAACAAGTGTTAAGCATAGTAATAATAGTGATTAATAGTGGTAGTGATAAATAATAGTGATAAACAAGTGGACTTATATTCGGGTAGGCTTATATTTGGAATGAGGTGAGCATTAATACATGTGGTGGGCTCATACACAGGGGACTTATACTCGGGGGGGGGGCTTATAGTCGGAGGTTTACAGTAATGCACCCAGACCCACCCCACCCCGGGATATAGGTGGGGATTGGCTTTGAATAGCATACGAAAACAAACAAATGGCACACCATATGGAACAGAATTTTCTACCAAAAGACAAAAAATGCCCCACAAATGGGGGGAAATTGTAAGTCGTGTGAGCAAATTATGAATGAATATATTTATAAAATACTTCTCCATTTCACTTCCTATATCTTTGTCACATGTTATAAAATGGTAGAATCCAGGGCTCCCATTGGACAAAATGGCCAGTAACAATCCCCACTATCTTCCCGGTGTAAATCGGCAGAATGACAATTTAACCAACAAATTCCCAATATGGTTGGGACCGAATTCGATGACAAAATCCCCACCAAATCCCTTCACGGTCCGGGGTGGGGGAAGGAGGAGGGGTTTACTTGTGCCTGGTGCATAAATTTCAAGGAAATTATTTTGGAAATTTGTACAGTATTTGTTGATATAAAATACGCCATTTAATTTTTTTAAAAAAACTAGATCAATTGTTAATTCGCTCGTATACATACCTTTATTTGTTTATTTTCAAGATTAAAGTCAGGAAATACAAAGGCGCAGTTGGTTACCACAGTTATCATTTCTAACCGAGACAACTCAGTTGCATATGCAAGTTCTGAAGTTACTTCGATATTTTGCGATGCAGGTGAATGACCAGGTTCACAATCATTATGGGCTTCTGGTCTTTGATTTCCATCATCACAAAACAGGGAATGAGAGAGCCCAGTGGACTGAGAGTGACACTCAATCTCAGGATTCTCAGTCAATGTTGAGCTATTTATATGAACACTTGACAGTGTTGAGGCTGTACATAACCGATTTTGCGAGCTGCTATAAACGACGTGCGGAACTCTGACTTTTGATATATCTTTATTAGGTACTTCTTCGAAAAGATATTTCCTCTTACCATTAATAACAACAGTTTTCCAAGGCTTCGCTTTTTTCCTCCTTGAATTATCCGCCATCTTGGCTTACTTTTTAATCACGCTTCATTACTATTCAGTCAGCGGTAGATGCCATTGTGGTTGGTTTAATTTGCGTGGTTATGTACCCAGATTCTGACCTACATAATACCTCCCTGTGGCTGCAAACAAGATCTTTTATTGCACAGGCATGTTTAATTAGATATTTTGCGTTATTATACCTTGCGCTAAAAATTTTAACGAGCAAGCGTCATTATAAATGAACTTTCATTCCAATTAGCAAACATAATAAACGGAATAATAAACGTACATTAAACGGCTCGGTTGTTACGTTTCCACTTTGCATGGTTGCATCATCCAAATATCGATCTGATGTACTGTATCTATTGCGAGCGTCAAGTTTGTGGCAGCAATGTTCTTGCGATAGTAACTACTAGTTTATATATTTCTCTCAGTCTTGTACTCACCTCCTTGACAAGTAATCTTGTATTGATATCTGGAATATCTTGAATACATATATGAGGTACGGCATCTTTTAGATCTCCAGAGACAATATACTTTGCAAGAGCTCGAGACATTCCAGGAAAACCAATGTGACCATGCAGGAAGGCAAATGCAATTAACTGACCAGCATATACAAACAGCTTACTTTGAACATGTTCCTCACAGTGAATTGGCAACATATGATTGGCTTGACCTTCAAATAACATATAGCCTTTATTTCCTTCTCTTAGGCCTTTGACAATCATGTATGCCAACTCTTTTGTTAAACCTTTTGCATCAATTCCTTCTTCTCCAACAAACGTTACATCAGGCTGTTCGCAAAGCTGTAGTTCTCCTCTCTTAAGTTTTTTAAAGAGGTTGCGAATGAGAGCAGGTGACTTTCGGTCAATAATTAGTTCTGGTCTGTTTGAACTCACTTTAATCATATTTCGTCTATACATTGAACAAGCTTCATGTGCAGGCATTTGCACAGTATTTAGAGGGTAAGCAACTAAAAAGAAAATAACAAGATACAATTGTGTTTAATGATATTTGCTGTGTTGGTGTAATGTACTCAGGTGAATAAGATGCTTGTGATGTTACTCTGAGTGTATATCCACACCGGGCAGGCTTGAAAAATATGCCTGGCCACGGTGGGAATCGAACCTACGACCTTTGGAATACTAGCCCAATGCTCTACCAACTGGGCTACGCGGCAGAGCATTGGGCTAGTATTCCTAAGGTCGTAGGTTCGATTCCCACCGTGGCCAGGCATATATTTCAAGCCTGCCCGGTGTTGATATACACTCAGAGTAACATCACAAGCAAATTGTGTTTAACTTGCCTTAAACCGAAGTAATTGAAAAGAAGAATTATGCAGACACTCGAAAGTTTACGTAAACATTAACAAAAATTTAGGTCATAGGTAGCAATTTGCAAGACCATGAAAACTGCATGCGAGCTACTAATGTACAGTAACAAATTTTGGGCCTTTAAGCTTTGAGATAGTACTGTATGTTTCATTCTTGCTGCTCGCGACACTCATGTAAGAAGAGTTTACCAAAAGCCATTGATGTCACTCTAGCTATACTCAGGTTTCTACCTCTCACAGGGAATGTTAACAGAGTTGTTTGAGATTAGGGTTAGCCCTCTAAAACTTCAGATGTGCCTCGCGGTCAACCAGGAGTCATTTATAGGGTGACAACCACAGCACGCCCACACTCTGTTACCAGAAAGGTAAAAGTAATCAAAGGGGTTACTATTGTTTTACAGCAGTAACAATAAGATCGATATTTACAGTACAGTATCATGCAAGGAATATGTGAACCTCTACATAATACAATGTGACCATAAAGCTGAATAAATCTATGTAATGTTCAATGCATCCATCAGGTACTGTACATAATGAACCAGTTGCATAGATGAAAATTTGAAGATTATCAGCTGAGTCCTCATTGAGCTAGATATGTTCAAAAATATTTCTCCTTTTGCATAATTAAAGTTCAGAGAGTTCAATATGAGAGTTCAGACATAACTAGCACTAGCAATACATATACAACTTACTTCCTTCATTTGAATCAGGATATTTGCTAGATTCCTCTTCCTCCACATTTATTACAGTAACCTGAGTAATTTCTATAATTATACAGGTATAAACATTACTAGCTGGTTAGTTACACTGGCGTTCTCATACACCAGCTGACCAGCATGGCAATCGTATACGACAAGTCGCATTGTGCCTTTAGGCCTTTATACATACCATCATCGCTCAAAATTGATGATATTGCAGAATTTATATCTCCATGCGAATTCTGCAAATGTCTCATCAGGTCATTTTCTGATTTGTTTGGAAACATCAGAACAAGCTGTTGACAATTTTCTGAAAATACCAAACAAATTACAGTACGTCTACAGTAAGTGGGGCCACTTACAAAACACTAACCAATCACATTGCAGAACAAAAATCTAATCAAACTAAAGCTCGTCCAATCAAAAGAAAGATTCAGGAAGCCATTAACTGCAGTGTTTACTTTTACAAGTCTATTTTTACCGTTTGACATTCGTTTATTTGTTCAAATTGTTTTTGGCCTAATGCTGATTGGCTAATGTGCCGTTTGTTGATTTTTTCATTTTTTGTTCTGCAATGTGATTGGTTAGTGTTCTCTAAGTGGCCCCACTTACTGTAGACACACTGTAACACTTTGGATTACATAATTATCTTAAATATAGTCTATTTTCATTAGTTATCAAGCTGTATGAAAGCGTACAATACATTATTATTAAATAACTATTTTTAGCATTACTAAAATAAATCCCAAGTATGAAAATGTGCATATACAGATATAACATGTAACCAACCTTGATGGCTGTTGATGGTTGATGACTGATCATTTGTTGATGACTGATCATTTGTTGATGACTGATCATTTGTTGATGACTGATCATTTGTTGATGACTGATCATTTGTTGATGACTGATCATTTGTTGATGACTAACTATTTGGTGATGACTGATTATTTGGTGATTGCAGATGGCTTGTTGAAAGTATGTCATACCCCTCCTCATCAGATTCATAATCAGTTTCCTTGAAATTTAAGTCATAATCATCAAGCATCATAGTATTATAATTATAATGAACATTATATTTGCATGTATTACAATAGCATCGACCTTTAATTTAATTAATTACAATAATTTAACAGAAGATACACTCTGTATGATACTCTATTGCACCAGACAAGATGATTTGATTGGTTGGGGGGAAAAGCCAGTATACGCAATGCTCACAAAATAGAATAGTATTCTTGCATTTGGGTCACTCCAGAAAAGGTTTACACTCCCTCCAGAGGCAATTTCTGTTGTCTGGAAGGAGAAGGGGGAAAGATACTTCTGATAAAAGTAAATTGCACTAGGATGTCCGAATGGGTTAGGGGGTGTGCTTCCAATTTGGAGGTCTGGATGTTTTCTAGAGTAATCCATTGTCATGTCATAAAGAATGACAGCAAAATATATAATCCAACATTAAACCACTTTTTTAAGTGCAAAGTAAAAGTCTAAGAGACATGCACAGTCTATAACAATAAAAGCAAACCTAGCTTACCAGCAAGCCCAACTGTTTTTTTGCACGTATATAAATTGGTCCTTGTTTGGAAATTCCAATAATAACTTTGCCTGAAATTTCTTGCCCTTGTGAAACATGAAGTTCAGTAATATTTGAACCAATTGCTTTTACAAATTCAAAGCTGCAACCACAGAAATACAAAAAATACAAATTTATGCAAGTTAAAGTCATAGTATTATGTTCAATATCAAATGTCAGGTATCAATTTTAATATGCTGTTAACTACTCAAGCTGTTAAATGTTGCACCTTATCTCACCCATATTTTATGGGCAGGGCAGTACGCAGGATTTTTTTCACCAGGGGGCAGTGAGGCCTATATGCCAAAAAAAGTCCAAAATACATTTACCCAAAGAATAATTAATGTCATTCTAAAAATCGTAAATATATTTTTTCTAGGGGGGCACTTGGCCCTCCCTGCTGTGTATGGCCCCTGTTTATGGGGGTGTTTATATGAGCTCTACAGGAATGACTGGCCCTCCTAGGCAAGATCCTGCATGCTATTTGAAATCCTTAGGCAAAAAATGTGGGTTTCCGGTTTCCCAACCCTACCTAGCTTTTGGACACCAAAATCTTGACCCTACTTCTGATCATGCTTGTAAGTGTTTCCACTTAGAGGAAAACGTTTGTGGAAAATTGAGGCAATATTAGGGAAATTTATCTTTGGATGTGGAAGCACTGACAAACAAAATAGCCTCCGGTTGTTTATAGGAAAATAAAAAAAAAGTTTAAACCGACCTACCCTACCTAAGTTTTTACAAGAAGAAATAGAGAAACCCACATATTTTTTTGGCCTTATTGAAATTTGTTTTCGCTTATGTGGGAAAAGGGCCAACCCTCATAGGCGAGATCTCATTATAAAATTAAACTACCCACGAGCTCGCCTACAGTAATAGGGCCAGTGAACTGAAGTAGGCCTGGATATTTCCCATATAAGGGGGAGCATCCATACTCAATTTGCCACGAGAAAGGTCAATTTGACGTTTCTTTTTCATACCCACCCACTCACCCACCCACCCACCCTAGAAACGTCAATCCGTGGCAAGAAAAAAAAACAAGTGTGAATGCTCAAAAATACTTGTATTATTAAACAAACATAACAAATAAATATAAAGCCTTGATTTACCGTCTGGCAAAGTAAGAAAGTTTGTTTGTTTTGTATATTTTCCTTGACTAGGGAAAGTATTGTACAGGTTTGTGTTTTTAAAGTACGTATTACAAATACAATTTTATATTATACAAAAGAATTTTATATTGTACTTTTATAATATTCAAAAGTGTCAAACTGCCACAGGAAAAACGTCAAAGAAAATAACTCACACACCCACAAACGTCAAATTGACGTTTCTCGTGGCAAGTTGAGTATGATGCTTCCCCTAAATGCAACATGGAGGGCTAGCCCTGTAAGAAAACCACTGTATCCGTCTTATCCGTCTCAAACTCGGCTTTTAGAATAATTTTTTCACTTTAAATATTTAGCTTCTCAACAATATTCAATTGTATGATAGTTGTTCGCTGGAAGTGTTTCAGAAAAACACGATTTTGGTCTTCGTAATATAATAAATGAGCTGCAGGGAACCATTTAAGTGTTGTTTAACTTGTTTACGCAAACGAGCCAAGAGGGCTAATTTTATCACGTAAACACGAGGTGAAAACCAGCCCTACATGCAGGGCTCATGCAAACACCCCCTAAATTGCCTTTACAGTTTGACCAGTGACCACGTACCTTCTTAATTCACCTTGTCGGTCTCTCAATTTATTTTCGAACAATGCTTGTAGTTTATCCGGCAGTTCTTGCGCGGACCAGTTTTTGTTTACATGGAAACCATCCATAATGAGCCCTTTGTTATTAAGTTCAACTTTAGTAGTGAATTTGGGCACATTACTGTAACTTGGTGAGGGCAAAAGAACTACTTCTTTTAATGTAAATGAATCCGACTTGACTTTGTCCTTGCATGGTTGCACATAGGGTGATGCACGACGCCGTTGCGGTCTCACTTGACGATTTCGACTTTGTGCCCGGAGCGTACATTGTCCATAATTTTCAGTTGGGTGAAAATATTGTGACAGAGGACCAACGTTTGATCGTTGAGCTCTTCTCGTTTCTACTGGAAGAGAGAAAGAGCTTGACTGAGTCGATTCGGCACTTTGTTCGGTACTTGTGGCATTACGCGGAAGAGAATACCGTCTTCTGACTTCTTCCTCCACAGTTGTCGCGGATTGCTGTGCAGGTGCCCCACTTGTACTAAGAGCATTGGCTTCTGCTGGCCTTGTTCTTGTCCCATTGACCGTATTAACAATTCTTCTGACAAGTCCTTCTAAATTATCCATCTTTTAATATGTAAAAAATACTGATTCATGAAATTTATGTTTGGAAAAATGCGGGAAAACATTGTTTCCACTTCTGTTGTTTGGAATTCCATGGCTACAAAATTTTCGCACCAATTTTCCCGTCGAGCGAGACTAGGCGCTAGTTGATCAGGAAGTCAATTCTCACCACTTGATGTAAAAATATTTATTCGCAACTTGATGTATAAAAATGCAAACATAAAAATATACGTCTTAGTTGACATATTTAAAACAATGACTTGATATAAAAAATGGCGCGATTTGACAAGAAATTTAAACTTGATATAAAATTTGGTACAACTTGACATAATATTTTGACTTGACATAAAAATTGTTTTCTTTGACATAATATTTTAACTTGATACAAAAATTTGTCCAATTTGTTCAAGTATGTCATACTCAGTTTTTGTGATGTTACTCCACAACTCACCTCCGAATAACATTGTCGGCAAACCAACTGTTGTCCATATGTTAATTCCACAAATTGGATTTAAACCGGCAGGACGAACTCCTGCACTCATCAAACTTGACACTACTGCCTTGCCTTTCTGTGCCATCTCCAGTGTACGCTCTGTACTCGAAAAATTTCCACTTAGACGAATGCCAGCGTGTTCAGATGACAACTTCTCCTTGATCTGTTTTCCATAAAGTGTCCAGCATCTTTGTTGAACATTACGTCTATGTGTATTTACATGTTCTCCAAATGTGATAATATTCGTCTTTGTTACATTATAGTCGAACCTCCATTTTTTGCTGTACGCTTCCATAGTTCATATCATTTTTTGTAGACCATTGACACTTAAGGATAACAATGCCACAACGTCAGCTATTACAACATTTTTCACAGAAATTAATGAGTCAATATTAATTCCAACGTTCATCGTACTTAACTCTGCATTTATATCATTGTTAAAGCATAAGCACAACCATGGGAATATAACTCCACCTTGCTGAATACCTTGGCGAATGAGAAATGGTTCTGAGAGCAAATCATTATGAGCCACACGACAAGACAGATTTGAATACCATTTCTTTAATAATCTCCATGACTTGCCCTGTATTCCAAGATTGAACAGCTTAAAAAAGAGACCATCCATCCAAACACAATCGAAAGCTTTCGAAATATCCAAAAAACATGCATAAACTTTGCTTTCTCTCTCAACTGCATGGTGAATCGCTTCTTGCAATACAAAACTGGCCTGAACACAGCTTTTTCCTTTTTGATATGCAAATTGCATCTTATCTGGAACTCCATTTTTAATTAATATTGGCATCATTCGATCAAGGATAAGTCGTTCTAATATTTTGCCAATAACATTAAGAAGGGTGATACCTCTGTAATTATCTTTGTCTAGTTTATTCTTCTTTTTACCTTTAAATAGGGAATAGATAACACCAATTTCGACAGATTTAGGAATACCTTCCAATGCTCTAATTGCATTGAAAACGTCAGTCAGGACAACAAAGAACTGCTTCCCAGCATACTTGACGTGTTTGTATACAAGTTCATCCATTCCACCAACTTTGTTATTTGGCAACTTCAAACAAAGGTTGCTTACTTCCTCTGTTGTAAACGGTGTTTCTAATACGTCATTGGTAACATTAGTACTAAGATCCACAAACTCTTTCAGCTGTTGTTCCACAAATACTTTAAATTGTTCGTCATATACAGGGGACACTTTAGGCGTATATAGTTGTTCATAATGATCTTTCCACACGGATAGAAGTTCCTCTTTCTCAGTAATTAATTTGCCGTCAATTTTTAATTCATTACATACCGCTGAATATGATTTCTGTTTAGCTGAAATTTCTTTCTGGAAGCGTGAACGATCTTTATCATAAAATTCATCCATGTTCGAGAATTCATTTCTTTCGTGTTCAAAACATTTTCTACGTAAAAGTTTTCGAAATTCACATTTTGCTGACTTATATTCTCGAAATGATGCGTTATCAGAATTTCTCGGTCGCCCTTCTGCTATCCATTTCCTTCGACATTCCCTTGACTTTGTACGCGCATTTTTGAGATCATTCCAATAGGGACGTAGAATGGGGCGATTTCTCTTGCAGGGCAGAATCTCTTTAGCAGAAGATGATAAGATCTGCGTAATTCCAGATAAAACGTATTCAATATCCTGTTCACCAGCCATCGTATAGGAGTTAAAATATGAAAGTTTTCTACTCACAAGTTTTTGATACATTTTCAAGACGAATGGATTCTGGATCTTTTTCCACGAGACACGATGTTTCGTATTATTGGGAAGAGGCTTTATCCATTTGACAGGAAATGTCAAGCAGTAACATATAGGAAGATGGAAGGATAGGTTATCACTGTGGTCTTCGTCCACATAGCAGTAACGAACATGATGCAATTAATCTACTTTCATAAATATATGGTCAGTTGTGCTCAACTGCTCACCTTGTTGAGCAAAATAGGTTTCCACTGGTCCAGTGGTAAATGTTTGTGAGTTGACAGATCTCAGATTCCAAAATTTGAACTTATCGATAAGGGCTAGTCCTTGTCGATTTTTAGTATCAAAACTTCGAGGCCCACCATATTTTCCAATATGACCATTAAAATCTCCTGCCAGAACAATAATTCCCTTTTCATACAAGTTGTGAACTACATCGTCAAGGACTTTGAGACACTCTCGATATTTTGTGATTGAAGTGTTAGAAGATGGTAGGTAAACACTCAAAATAAACATGCATAGAGTAGGTGATAACCGTACCTGCGCAACAATAATTCTAGTTCCTCTAGGATATTAATTCTTGCATTTAACTCTTTTCGCCACAAAACTGCAACTCCACCTTTGCCTCTTCGCCATACTGAATTCATATTCAATTCTGTGCTCGACCTTCCCCAACCAGCAAAGTCTTTGTTGATTGAAGATAAAACATTTAAGGAATCCGGATATAGCCAGTGTTCTTGTATTATACAAATATCTGATTTTTTCAAACATTTTTCCAGAAAATGAACATTTGTCATCAGACCAGAACAGTTCCATGTGCATAGCCGTAATGACCATGTAGTATGTTTGTCATCTCCAGCCATTATACAAATGTTGAATAGTCATTCCTCTGTTTAAGAGGATTAGTCTTCTCCAATTTACTCTTCAGAACCCATTTTCGACAATGCACAAACTTTGGCCAAAAGTCTGATTGAGTGATTTGGGACGAAGCTGCTGCTGGAACATTAATCTTCGCTGAGACGGTTCCTTTTCTTTGACTGGGAAATATTTTCAGCAATGTTGGGATTACATTGCGTTTCTGGAGGTAATCCTGGATCTCTTTCTCAGATACCTTTTGATTGATAGCACTTAAGAAGAATGCACGAGTGTTATTTCTCTTTCGTTGAACACCAATAAATCTCTCTTCTTGAGGCTCAGTTTGCTCTTGCGAGAAGTTTTGTATGGGAGCACTAACAATAGTTTTGTTTACACAGACATTTTTCTTAGGACTTTTTGTTGCAGCCAATTTACTGGCATAAGTTGCTGATTTCATTAATTGGGACTGCTGACTTGAGATAGCATCTGCATTAACAGTTAGGTCTTGATTTTGCATTGTGGGGGGCAATAACTCTGTGTCTGCCGTGTTCGTTTGTGCTAACTCGTTACTTGCAATTTCATTTTGATGACCATTAACAAGGTCTTCATTTTCCATTGTGGAAGGCAATAGCTCTGTGTCTGCCGTGTTTGTTTGTCCTAACTCGTTACTTACAAGTTCATTCTGATGACCATCCGGCAGATTTCGTTCACATTTTTCCCGAAGAGACAGTATTTCACGATTTTGCTCATCCACAACACAGGGCACAGTTTTCTTTATTCCAAGCAATTTACACATTTCAGAAAACACCCGAGACTCAAAGTTCCTCCCCTGGTCTGAGTGTAATTCAACAGGCGTCCCAAAATGAGAAACGAATTGATCCACCAATACTTTCTCTACTGTTTCTGCCTCCTGGTTGGGAAGTGCATATGCTTCCGGTCATTTTGTAAAGTAATCCATAGCGATAAGAATATACTTGTTGTTATTCTCCAAAACTGGTAACGGTCCCAAGATGTCTACAGCCACTCGTTCCATTCCCGATCCCACCACGTAGGAAGCTAATGATGCCTTTATCTTCCTCGACAGACCTTTTCGTGCAGAACATAAATCACACTGAGCCCACCACTTTTTAACATCATCTCGTAACTTCGGCCAATCCCTCCCCCCTTAGGCAATCAATTTTATGGGAGTCACATGACCAGCAGTAACCAGGGTTTTCCACCAAAAACCCTGGCTTGCGAGGTTGGAAAGGAAACCCCTGGATTTATTAATTACTACATAACTTGTCGTTGTCTGATGTGTCTCATGACATGCTTGTAATTACAACATTCTATTATTGGACATGCAGAGTCGTGTTTACATCAGACAGGAAAATATATGTGTTTACATCAGACAGGAAAATATGACAGGCGAAAATGTGCCAAATGTCAAAGATACTGTGCAAGCAAAGGATACTATAAGCTGCAAATGAACTTTGATTGTGTAAATTATATTCCTATATAAAGTACTGACAGGAGTGACCGCTCTTGCTGCAAATTCTTTTAACAGATTCTGGGAAATCGAATGAAGCACAGCTTACTAATTCGGATTCTTTCACTAAACACTGGTCCAGGAGAAAAATTTAGAAGAATTACACATCAAAGATGTTTCTATGGATAAAACTTTGCTTGGGAATGCCGTATAATTACTATAATGCATGTTTGAATATTTCTCTGCACCCGTGACTTGACAACAAGATATTGTAAACAATGGCGTATTACTCGAGATGGAAGTTCAACTCGCGTCAAATTCAAAGGGATACCCACAACTTTGATATAATAAACTATCAGGATGAGGTAAGATCTCGACTATAGAATGTGATTTGTCCCCAACATCGGCGCCGAATTTGAGATTTTAGCCACTAATGTTGAGTAAATTTTTATATATTTCGGTCGACTTGGCATACGGGCATCTTTAAGTGAGCTTAGTTTGTCCACGATCTTGCAGTCATGAACTATTAAAATGTATCTTTATATTATGGTATAGAAATGTTTTAATGACACTTGTTTATTTTCCTGCAGCGCACCTCTAGATTTTCATAAATTTTGGGTACGGAATCGACCTCAAAATGGGTGTCTAGTCTAGAAAACAAATTCGGTTAGGATTTATTAGGATTTATACATAAATAGACAAAATACATAAAATATTCCAGAAAACTAAATACCATAGATTACGTTATAAGTGTTTATGAAAGTAACAGTTATGCACAGTGATAAGTAGCCAAGGCTTTCGAGTTGACCACTGCAGAATGGAAAAAAGCCTGAATGGAAAAAAGATTTAGCTGAAAAGAATACCCATTTTGAAACTTACACATCAAGTTCTTTCAAATGGAAAATTAAGGACTTTTAATTTCTGACGCGAAAACGATTGGACCGCTCTTAGGCAGACAGCCTCTTACGATGCCATCTCTGTAAGAGCGGTCCACTGGATATGAGTTCGGAAAATATTTTACCTTCAAACTTTGTGGTTAAAAAGTATTTCATACGATGTTAATATGGCCCTTACACATTTTGCTATATCTTTCGATATGGCCTTTTTCCCCCACTGGAACCGAACACCTTAATTGGCATTTCCAATCAGGGCTATTTTAATCTTGTCTTGGAATGTTAAATACTTTAATGCAAAATGTCATATATGTTTGCTTATAAATGCTTAAATACAGGGTTGTGTAAAAGTACTAAAACAAATATTCCCCTCAGGCTCAGTGATTATGAATATTCTCCAATAATCACCTCACCTTCAGCAAATAATTGTTAAATATTGCCAACCACTTAGTCAGGAATCCTGGCTTTTTTATTTTACATGTCCGCTGGGGTTAGGGTAAAACACTGACACAGACGGGATGACCCATTCTCCTTTAAAAATTTTTAAATGTCATATCCGTGTTCTGCCCAATCGGGTAAAACAAGGATATGGTAAATTATACTTTTAATAATAATCTGAATATTCGTTTTATTTACAACCAATTTTGCAGTTAAAACTGAATTACCCCCCAGTCCATATCTGCTAGCGGATTCGGACCCCCATGGTACATATCCGCTAGCTGATATGTACCCCCTTCTGTGGAATTGGACCCCCCCCCAAATTCACAGAAAGAAATTTTTCGATTTAAGAATTAATTATACGAGTAGTTGTGGACTATCTATGATGAAATTATAGATAATATATGTATTCTCAAGATCAAAATAACCAGCTTTGCCTAAAAATCTAACAATATTAACAGGCAATTTTTTTCAATGTCACGTATTTGCAATGAAAAGTGTTCAAACCTAAAATCTTTTTGGCATTCCTCTCAAAATTACTTTGTTTTAGCTTTATTCTTTAGTTCATACAGTTAGCTGCCTTTTTAAATGCATCTGCCAGTTGAGAAACATAAAATAATAGTTGAAAATTGTCAATTGAAATGCAATTATCAATGATGCTTTAAAATTGACGCCATATTTACAACCATATAAGCAAAACTTACTGAACTTCAGACATCATTTTCTCTTTTGTGTATCAGTCTAAAATCTCTTCATTATAGCATTATTTTACAGATAAAGCACTAAACATACTTTTTAAGTTTGTTTGCCGATTGAGAAACGTATCGATTTTGAATTTAGTCATAACCTCAAGTGATATATTATACGCATTACTCCATTAGTTTTGAGTGTGTGTTATGCAACATACAAAAAAACTTCTCTTAATAAAGTAATCCCAAACTGAGATCAAACATTTATGAAAGGTTTGCACAATATTTATTACTTAATAACAATATAATAACAAATTTATTAACAATAGCATGCGATTAGTATTAAAGTCTCAACATTAATTTAAAATTTCAAGCGTTTTGTGCTGGGTGATGCAAGTTCACATCCTCAGCAAAGCCACTCGCCTTCAGGTTCGTTCTCTACATGTTCACAAATCATGTGAAACCAGTTGTCACACAATTCACATTGGATCATGTCGGCCCAGCATTCAGGCATCAGGCAGTGACAAAATTCCTCAATTTCACAATGGTTATACTGTTTCTCGAATGGTACAGAGTTCTAGGGGTTCGCACAAGGAAATGGTTCGAAAGATCCTTTCTGTAGACTGGTGAGGAGATGTTGACGCATTTTGCTTTGGTCGTAGGTAACATGCGATGGGTTGGTGTTACCAGCTGCAAGTTCAGAAGCGAAGGCGATTGCAAAAACACCACAGTCGAATTCACCGGTTGGATTTGCCTTGGAGGAAGCTCAACTTCGAGTAGGTTGTTCTTTACAAGCGTGTGATAACATTGCGAGAGCTGTACTTTCATGGACGGCGTCAGCTGTTTACAGTGCATGCTGTCATACAGTCGAACAAAACCATTGATAGATGTTGAACACACCCAATGATCATGACCAGTATGATGTATTTGAATACACTCTTCTTTAACTGGTACAAAAGACGTTTGGCTCAAAATCGTATCTTGCCAACCACTAATGTTGTTGAATTGTTCACGGAGAATTCTTTGTGCTCTGTTGATTACATTATCATCAAGTTTAGCGTTACTGAGGATCAGATCGAAATCGCGCCTGTCAGCTTTCGTCAATTCCACTTGTGATGGTTGTTTGCCCAGTGGTTCGTGATATATCTTTAGCCTTGCACTATTGACGGGTTTCTTGAGCTCAGTGCCCCCTTTGTTTGAAAGTTTGTATACACCTTTCAACATGACATTGCTGACTGTGTAAGGACCAGACCATACTGGTTCAAGTGTACCGCCCTTTCTATCTTTGTTTTTCATATTCTTCAATAGGACAACATATCCTACCTAATTAGATACAAATTTAATAAGTTGTAAATAAGTTTAGAGCTATTCTTAAAGGGGCCCTACAGTCATTTTTTATTCAAAAAGCCACTTTAAGTAGGGGACTCCACAGAGATTTGTTTGGTTGTATCTTACATGCAGTATCCATGACTACGAGTACTTCTGCATACCGGAAGATGCATGCTGTGGTGCGCATGTCAAGTAGTGACAATAACAAAAAATGTAAACAATGGCTTTTCGACTAAAAAATGACTGTACGGCCCCTTTAAGGGGAACCCATCTTAATAGAGCCTTTCGACAATTATGTCAGATATCTCAACTTTGAGCCTCATTCTCATGTTTCAAGTGATTGGCTCACAATTGGCCAAAACAAGATATATGACGTAATTATCGAAAGGGTCTATTGCAGAACAGTTTGTTAACTGTTAGAGCTGCTGCGTAAAATAATAATAATACCTTGAATGGTTGTGGCTGGTGTTTTGCATCATATGCTTTCTTCTGTCTTTCTTGTGCTTTTTTCAACATTCTTCATGGCTTGGGCTTTTATTTGATTCAGAATAGCAATCATGGAGTTAACTTTCTCCTCCAAATCTTTCGGCAGCGTCTGTCACTGGATTAACTTGTGGAGCTTTCTGGCTTTGATTTGATCTTAATTTCAATAGGCAGAACAGGTGCACGACCAAACATTAGCTCAAATGGTGTGAATTTGGTAGAATCGTTCTTACTTGTTCTATAGACAAATAAAACAGCTTTCAAGTGAACATCCCAATCGTTTTGATTGCCGTTGACAAATTCCACCAAGGTTGACTTCAGCGTCTGGTTCATTCTTTCATCGAGACCATTTGTTTGCGGGTGGTAAGCAGATGAAATTCTGTGGTCCGTTCCACATAACTCAAAGAGCTTCTGGTTTACTTTGTTCACAAACTCTCGACCTTGGTCCAACATAACTATTTCTGCAACACCATACCTCGTGATGAGGTCATACAAAAATTCCGCTACACCTGCAAAACAGACAATACGTCAAAAACTTGTTAGAGATCAGATTTAAACAGTAATATCCCTTTTCCTGGCACATATGACTAACAAACTACAAGATTTTGTGATTTGTGAAGATACTTGCCTTCAGCAGATTTGCTTGGTAGGGGAGCAGCTTCTGGCCACTTACTAAAATAATCAGTGCATGTTACCATGTACTTGTTGCCATGAGGTGTTTCTGGCAAAGGACCGACCAAATCAATACCAATTCAATGCCAAACGATGTCTTTCACTTTGATGGGATGGAGTTGTGAAGAAGGTTTGTGAAACTTTTTCGAGTTGCGTTGGCAAATATCGCAGTGCTTTACAGTTTCATCGCAATCTTCAGTGACTCTAAGCCAGTAGTACCGAGATGCAACCTAAAGATAAAGACCAAAGAAAAAACCATTTAATCTATACAACCACATTATCGATTAAACTTGAATTGTATATACTGTATACAAACCTTATCTCTCATCTTATCACACCCAAAATGTCCTGCCAGTTTATCGGTGTGGCAAGCTGTCAAAATTTGTTTCTGCTCTTCCACGCCATAAACCCATCTTCGAGGCTGGCTATTGCTTTTACCAACATAAAACAAGGCACCGTCTTTAAGAACAAATTTTTCCGCTTTCTTTCGGAGATTTCTTTTCTGGTCTTTTTCAGCACCACTAGGATAGCTATCATCACATATATAATTAAAAATTTCGTCGTAGGCATTCTTTTCGTCCATCGCAAAGAAGCGTGTTTGCTGTAAGACCAACTGCAAAAAGTTTATCGTTCCATCACTGCGAAATAACAATTGAAATGTGTTGGTTTGATTCAATGGTTGTAGGATTTTTTCTTTCAGATCGTCATTTTTATCTTATGAGTCATCGCCCGTTATTGAGATGCTAATTTTATAAAAAATAAGGGTTTAATGAAATGCATCACTTTGTTATAGGTATGTTAAGGCAAAAATAATTTGAAATATATTTTCATTCACTTTCATTTTTAAATTCTCGCCATTTTTGAAGTAGTTTTGTAGATTTTGTTATATCCAAATATTTAGAAAAGAATATATCGGGTAAAATTTATGTTATAGAAGTATTGAAACCTTTGACATTTCTTTGATAAGAAGGAAATATTTTGGTTTATTATATAGTAGAGAGAGATATTGAAAAATACACAGTGAGAGATAAAAAGTCGTATCTTCGCACCGACATGTAATATTAGGCTGGATCGATATACCGGATATATCCGATATACCGGTATTTGTTTAGATATCGGTTTGGCGATATTGACAATTTAAAAATACCGATATACCGACATTTCGGTATTTTGCTGCCTAATACCGAAATGAAATGCTCTTTCAAGTCAAACTTGCTTACAATCACGTTTAGAAAGCAAAGTTAATACTCACAGATGCATGATTTTGTTCTTACAGTTCTAGCGGCTTTGGTTTAGCAATACCAGACGTCTTGTTTATTAAATCGCCTTCAGGAAATATAAAAATGGCGAAATTTTTAAAGGAAAATTTCGACAAAAAAGAAAACTTTGATTTTGGAAGGTGGAAGTACTAGCATTTGCGAAGCAGCGAAACTGCGAAAACCTTTTCTGGCTTTTCAAGTTTTTTTACATGCTTGCTAACTTGTTTATGTGTTAGTTTTAAAAATGCAACGTTTTTTATGTTTACAACTGTTAGCAGCTTACTGAAACACTATCTGAATTTATATACAAAACGAATATTTTTCTGAATGATTCAACACTTCGACGCCCAATCGACGGACTACTGTTATATAATTACCGCTTAGCGCTGTTAATTGTTAACATAGCTTGATAATGCGAATCTTGTGACATTTATACCAGTATGTGCCACATTAATATTTTGTCAAAACTTGATTTTTCTTCACGGTCAGCACTTCAGTTTGGCTTAAAAAAAACTCGTTAAAAATACCGGAATACCGGTACTTACCGGTATTCTGATGGCGGTATATCGGTATTTGCGATATCGATCCAGCCTATGTAATATTCTCTACTTATAATCTGGAGAAATAGCCGGTGATTGTCTACGCTATAGATGACGAAAATCGCCGCTTGGCAGCCTCTATTGGGAACCGTGCGTCGCAATGATAAAATATGCGAGGGGTCCAAATTCGAAAGGGGAGTCCAAATCCGCTAGCGAATAAAGACCCCCATAGGTCCATATTCGCTAGTGGATATGGACTCCCCGGTCCATATTTGCTAGTGGATTTGGACCGGGGGGTCCATTCTGAGTGGGTCCAAATCTGCTGGGACACTGTGATTGCAGTCCCATGAAATCAGAAGATTCATATGTTTTCTATTTCTTAAACAGGGAACTTAAACATTAAGTTAACGTATTCCAAATACATTTTAAGGTGGTCATCTCCTCTATATTAACTGACTTTTGACCATTTTCTCAAAAAAAACATTTTTGTTATTTTGAGCCCCTTAACTATTGTACTTGAAGACTGCATAGTTTATTTTTAAAAAAAAACATTATACAAGGCGAAAAAAGCTTTCAAAGTTACCTTGTTTGAAAATTTACCCCATAGCAACGCCATAGCAACGCATTTAGGGACAAAATTCGCTCAAAATTTCATCCCAAAATCGCTTCAAACAAGTTCATTTATGTTTCTCCTTCTGGTGTATGGAATTTAGAGTCTTCTGACCTAGCTGCATTGTGATTGGTTGCTTTGGGGAGCCATGGCAACCCGTTTTCTTTGTCTGTCTTGTGATCGATCGCATTTGCATTATCTGTGAAATTGTCTACAAAAACCTTATAGGCTGTTTGCCGTGGCACAATATCGTTCACTTTCATTAAGCATGTCGTGGAACTGAGAAAACTTTACATAACTTACCTTTTTAAAACACCAGGAGTCTGAATCCAAAAAGTTGCCGCTCCTCTGACCCGCAGTTTTTTCGCAAAATCCATTTTAATTCTTACTCCTTCGACACGCTTCAAATAATATCGCGCCATTTTGAATTTTTATCGCGTAAGTTACCATCGCTCAGAATAGTGATTATTCTGCCCGAATACTCTGAATTCGCAGTAAATTGTCATTCTAACCAATGGAATTTATTCAAACATAAATAGTTCCCATCCACTGAAATGAATATAACTGGAACGCTACCTTCAGATAAACTGCCTATCTTTTTCTTGAAGCCAAATCTTGACCCCGGTCAACACCCGCGTGTTTATATCATGAATAGAGACCTTAAGATTGACGTTTACGGCAAAAGTCAAACCGCTAGCGAATTTTTGATTTTACAACTCTATTATAATAGCTTTTACACCAGTTTTGAAATATGTTACACTTATTAAACTTGTGCTCTTTAGCAATGATTTAAGAAAGCAAATTAACCACAAATCATGCCATTCACCAAAGCAGTAAATTAAGATTTGGCGTTTGAAGTTGACGTTTGGCGTATACATTTCATGCTTTAACGACTACAAGCCCTCGTAGCAGTTCAAGCATGAAATTTATACGCCAAACGTCAACTTCAAACGCCAAATTTTAATTTACTGCTTTGGTGAATGGCATGACTAGTGGTTAATTTGCTTTCTTAAATCATTGCTAAAGAGCACAAGTTTAATAGGTTTAACATATTTCAAAACTGGTGTAAAAGCTATTATAATAGAGTTGTAAAATCATAAACCTCGCTAGCGGTTTGACGTTTGCCGTAAACGTCAATCTTAAGGTCTCTATTGACTGATTGAGCTCTCTTCGGCGTCTTCGCATGCGTGAATTAAGACTGGGACTGGCTTTCAAGTTTAGATTCATATTTGCGGTTGGAGGTAGCGTTCCCGTTATATTCATTTCAATGTTCCTATCAATGATTTTAAAGGTTGTCGGGGCGCGAGATAAAACTTTTGCGGTATTTTAGAATATATTTCGCTTTTATTCACGGATTTATCTTCTTGGTTAAGCAATCTTGTATCAAAAAACTTTAAAGGTCTTCCTCGCTTGGGGGGGGGGGGGCATTTGAGCTGGGAATGCTGGGTAAATTGGGCGCTTGCCCTCTTATAATATCGGAGGCCCAGCAAATTTGCATACTTCCATACGATATTTGGGTATTTGCGAATTCAGTCTCCAATGATGAAATAATATTCGATATTATTTGAAGCGTGTCGAAAGAGTGAAAATATATTACAATGGGATATAGCTATTATTCGTTTTCACCGCTGTCATCGGAACTGTAGTCGTCGCACGAGTTGAAGGTGTCCGAATCACTCTCCTCGTTTTCTTGATGACCGTCGCTTCGGTTTTGACAATCAATGCACTGACAAAGATCTGAACATTTTAATGATGCCCTCAGGCAAGAACATCTTCTGTTTTCACAGCCTTTTGCACACTTGCAATGCACAAATTCCAGGATTGAGTCAGGAGCTGCAGGTATCGTCATCCATTAAACTGCAATGTTACCTTCGTCATCTACTTTCCAGCTGTGGTTGTAAAATGTCGGCATATTTAATACTGGTTGCATTGCATGTCGCCAGATGTAACATTGAAAGTTGGCTCGACGGATGTGCTGGTCAAGGGAATCCTGATTTGGCGGCAACAGTTGTTCTTCATATTTCCCGCTTTTAAATAATTGATAACGGATAGAATTGACATCAGAGCATTCTTCAAAACCGTACAAGTGACATACATAAGTGGACAAGGCCTTTTTCAATTCGTTGGACAGTTCCGTTTCTCTCCCTAGATTTCCAAACGTGTTTGCGTATTCCTCTTTCATTCTACAAATTTTCATGGCAGTTACCTTACCTTTACCGTAAAACGCACTTGTTGTATCACAACCTTTAAAAGAAAATAGGAAACTAATGAGAAGCATAAATTTATGTTGTTAAATAACAGCTTGTTTTAAAATTAAATTTCAGCATAGTCGGTCTTGAGCAACTAAGGCAAATCATAAAACATGCAGATTTTGATTGACTTATATGAGTAGATTTCTCAATTTTAAATCTTACAACATTTAGCACCAACCCGTGAATGCATGAAGGCCTAGCAACGAGCTACACCACTGGTCCCCCAAACAATGCTTTATAGTGCTGAGTGAGATGATCCGTCTTCTGTTTCCAACTCCCGTTTCGAAGAAAATGTCCGCATTAACGTTTAAACAAGCATTAAGTGCGATGAAAAACACATCTATATCTGGACTTTTGATTACGATGTTGTGGTATAATTGGGAAGCATGTCTTGCATGGGCTATCATCCGCGTATCTGCCTCTTCATGGTCACACGACAGCTCTTCAACTGTTCATTTGACTGGATGAAGCGGTGGCACTTATCTTCATGCGCAAGAACTACCTCGACTCCCCGTAGTAAACGTGCATCAGCTTTCTTCCAGGAGGCGAAAAGAAATCTCATCAATTCTTCTTTATTTTCACCAGGTGACATAAACTTTTTCCATTGACGAGGCACTTTCTGATGCTCACTGTATATTTTTACCACTTGCACGCCATTCGCAGCTCGCCTATCCCTTTCCAGATCCTTAATGCTTTCACGTGGATATCGATCACATACAAAATCCACCCGTCTGCCGTTCGAATATACAGCACTGTTGACAACCTTAATAAGCAGTTGTGTTGCTAATTCACCGAATGTTCGTGGGATGGGTGTCAACGTTTGCAACATCGCCATTGCATCTAAAATGCATGCTTTCTCATTAGCAGAAATCTCACTGACTGTAGACCCTTCTACTTCCCCTTCAACTGCGTGGAGCAGCTTTGCTTTCGCCGTTTTGACAAGATCTCCTTCATTTGTTGCCAAAGAGCACGGAAATGGTCGGAGCGAATATTTAAGAACATCTTCCATTTCCAAATTGCGGCTTTTTGCAATCAACAACATCTTCGTGAAAAGGATTTTGGAATTCTTCATGGCCACAAGTTCTCCTTTCTTGTTCTTATTCGTCACTTTCTTACCCAAAGAAGAGAATGTTTCCAACTTCGTTTTCTTTATCGTTGCGTAAATGTTTGGCTCGTCTCCGAGAATGTTGTTCTTCATGAAATTATCTGCAGCAGCTTTACCTTTTTCTAACATTGTTTTCATATCTTCGGCAACTGCCTGGGTGGCAACTGCTCCGCTTGCCAAATGCACCAACTCTTCTTTATCGTTCTCAAAAGGATTAATAATAGATTCTACTGTTTTAATGACATCCATAACTGCCTTCTCATCTGCTTCCACCCTTGTCTTGTCTAAATCTTTCCTGCTCCTACAAGATACATAGTGTTTGGTTTAGTCCAGTTCGATACCCGAACGAACTTGAATGCTAATTAAACTGCACATGCATGGTAAGAAGTAAGAATATTAAACTACCTTGTAACTTCAGTTACATTTGCCATGGCTTCGCACTGTCTCGTTATAGCACTTCTCTCTGCTTGTCCCATTAACCAGCGATGCACAGCTCCTTTATTCAGTGTCATTCCAATCAGTCCACCTTTCATTTTAGAATCCCTGCAGAAAGTTAATGGTTATTAGATGTGGTTATTACAGCTCTATGAGGAAGATGAAAAGGTGGCAAAGAATGGCTGGAGCACTTATACGCACAGTTTTTGACCCTGGGCATAAATGTTTGGACAATGTTAGGGTTAACATTACTGATAAAACCAAAATTGGTAAGCCTGCACAAAGGGTGGCATTTTGGGTACACAAACTAGATACGTTTGTACCTAGGAGATTATATTTGGGATTAAAAATAATTATATATAATTATACCGTAACTTACCTGTTCAAGGTCTGTTCAATGGTTTGGTCACATGTGATACTGGAAAACGGGTAGTTTTGTTGCCTTTGAACAGTCCAATTTTTAGAAATGTTAACAGCCACGTCTAAACAAGAGGAAACATCAAAACTTAGACAATTGTATAAAACTGACACAATAGAACAAAGAACGTTAATAATACATCACCCAAAAGAAAAGGGAATAACTTGTATATTTTGATTCAATTCGTTTAAATGTTTGGAATATCGCTTCCTCGAAAAAAGATCTGATCAACAGAAAGGACAAATATTCTTACATGGATTAGTTTCTTGGAGGCACATCATTTCCAACCAGTAACAAGATGCATATCGAGAATAGTTCACGCGATCGGTGGCGAAAAACCATGGAATCATCGATCTTAATGAACTTAAGTGAAGAGACCAGTCCGTAGTTCTTGTTGCTCTGATGTAGAGTAATAGTAATTGTACCATTTCGATGTAGCTTGACCAGAAGGAAAACAATGGATTCTGCTCACTACGTTTCTTTACAAACATGTCGTACATAACTTTCAGTTCTGTAACATCGTTGCCTGCGCTGATCTCCAAAAACTTGTCCCTTTCAGAATCATCTTGCATAACTAGATTTATAGATTCAAGCTGGGTTTTCTCGCTAGTTGTTAAGGACTTCTCAAATGCTTGCAAACGCAACCTTTGCATTGCCTCGTAGACCATCTTGTGAGCTCGTATAGATCGGTTATAATGTTTTCCAGATAGGACACCTTTCATTGATCCGGGTGCTACAATTTCTGATTCTATCATAATATCCTAAAAATAATTTGCACATTTAGTATATATTCAAAGAACATACAGGGCGGTGGAAACGTTTTGTGATTGGTTTTCTACAAACATGATTGAAAACGTTTATTGTCTTTTCCTGTCTTAATCAACCAATCACAAAGCCTTTTGAAATAGGTATGGGTAAGCAACAAAAAACGGCAACACTCACCTGTAAACCTGTGTCTTTGAAGATTTTAGAAATACCACTGCAGAAAGACATAACCGTATGGAAGTCACCGAGCCTGATAACCAGCCGTTTCTTCAATTCATCATGTTTCCATCTAATCATCTGAGCTTTGGCATATATTGCTTCGTCGAAAACTAAGACAATGTCGGGGACTTGAAGGCGTTGGCAAATCGAAACGCTGTGTTGAAGCAGTGTGTTGATGGTTGACATGTCCGTAACTGGAGCATCGATGACTGGTAGGGTAGCCAATGTTAGAAGAACATCGAATCTCTTTACATACTTGAGTGTTGAGTCCCGTCCATCCTGGCAAACTTTCTCCATTCTCAGACGCGTTCTTTCTGGACAAGAGGTATAGAAAATCAGCATTTCGACCCATACTTTGTTCATGGCGATAGCTTTCTTCTTCAAGCGAAATTTCGGAACTTTCATTTCGCAGGCATAAAGTCCCTTTTTCTTTGCTTGTATAATGGATGATGCTGGTTTCTGGTGCTACAATTGTATGGTTCTTTTTACTCACACTTATCCTTTCTCCAAGTTTCTGTCCGGCTTCTTTATTCTGCACAATAATTCTGTTTGCAACATGCGTTGTTCCTTTCCCAGAAACCGTTTCCTCGTTGAAATCATTGTTGTCCCAAACAATTGTAGTAAATGCTTCTGGGATGATATTTCGTGGAATAGTGATTTCTTTTCCTGCACCGTCGCTGCTTAATATAGCCAACGCAGTATCATGTCTGTAAACGGTAGCTGTTGATGCTGTATGCCCTAAACCATGTAAGATTCTAAGTAATCGCACTGACCCAGTCATTTGTCGCACTGTCATCCCGAGAGCCAGTGACTTATGAGTTTGTTTCTTGCCGTTGGATTCTGCATAAATAAGATCTTGTGCTATAGATACGACCTTTGCATTCTCGCTTGAACTGATATCAACCATTTGATTCTCGACGGGTTCAGAGGAGAACCCAAGACACCATGCCAAAAAATTATACAACTTTACTGGAATTGATTGTCCCGCTAACGATAATGTCAGATCATGTGAGTCAGGTGGCCACTCCGAATTAACACCTTTACTTTCGGTTAAAAGCTTTCTTACTTCCAATGCAGTGAAATGCATATTTTTAGTCATAGAAACTCCGTCTCTGTTAAAGCAATTATCGCTGCCGTCATGTTGGTCATCATCATCACGTTCATCCTCAGATTCACTTTCCAATGTGGACATGTCCTGATAAGTATCTGCAACATCGCCTGCGGTCATACTATCTATGTAAACCAGTGTCCCTTTGTTCATGGTCTTGGAGGTATGGAAAACAAGTTGTGGATATCGATTTTGGATTCTTTTTTTCAGTCTTGCGGCCTGGTACGGTACATCAATCTTTTCAATCGCTTTGACGCAGCTAACAAATTTTCTGAGCAAGTAGGAAAGCAGTAACACTTCATTATTTGGGATTATTCGTTTCTCAATAACTTGAACGCAAAACTCATCAAACACTTTGTCGTACAATGTCGGACCAACAATTTTTGGCTTTCTCGTAAGGCATTTTGTGTATGTCAGATAACATCGTCTGTGGTATCTGGCCTCAATCGCGACGCAGTCTCTTCCTTGGATTTGGATCAGAATAGTTTCGTCATTTCTCATCAATGCTGCTTGTTCAAGAATTCCAGCAGTTAGGGTTTGGACCACTGACAACTCCTGTTTAACACGTTTCTTCGTCACCTAGGTATACGAATTTTCCGATGTTAAGCAAAACTCTTACTGTTCTCAGGGAGGATAAAGCATGGGTCTCGTTATACCAGCTAAGTAACTGCGCAACAACCCAAACTGAACAAAAAATAAAAGATAGAGATCAACATACCTTATCTGTGATGTATAAAGCTCCGGGCCGTTTACAGATTAAGCAAATTTCCGGTAAAACATTTGAAGATTGACAAGGATGATGGAGACTAGAAATAGAACATGTAGTTCGGGCGACTTTTCCTGACTTTGGATTAACATCTGTTTGTTCGACACTTTCTTCAGACACACGTTTTCGACCTGCATTAGCAATCGTGGTTTTAGCTCTTTCAAGCTTACTTATGTTAGTAAAATTTCGATAACAGTCCAGATGGTAGCCACAAGTTTCTTTAACGCTGGTTACGTTCAACTCGTCTGAATCATCTATAAACTCGAACAATTTTTTCGCGACTTCCGTAAATTCTCTATATGATGAAGACAGACTTAACCACTGTTTTCTAATGTCAATTATTTTCGCTAAAGTTTCTTCTGTCAGTTTTTTCATTTCTCCATCCTTACTGTCGAAATGAATTACGCATACTGGTATCGCATCACTTGATGCTCTGCAAGTATCCATCTTTTCACAATGTAGAATTCGAATAAATTCCATTGGTTAGAATGACAATTTACTGCGAATTCAGAGTATTCGGGCAGAATAATCACTATTCTTAGCGATGGTAACTTACGCGATAAAAATTCAAAATGGCGCGATATTATTTGAAGCGTGTCGAAGGAGTGAGAATTAAAATGGATTTTGCGAAAAAACTGCGGGTCAGAGGAGCGGCAACTTTTTGGATTCGGACTCCTGGTGTTTTAAAAAGGTAAGTTATGTAAAGTTTTCTCAGTTCCACGACATGCTTAATGAAAATCGTTTTCTAGGCATATTTTTAGGTCACGGCAAACGGCCTATTAGTTTTTTTTAACATTCCAAGTCGAAAAGTTGCTGTTCTAGTTTCCCAAAGATTTCCTTTGTTATTTGGGTTGTAATTTGAAGTCATTAAATGGGAAATCCGCAGAACAGAAAGAGAAAACGGGTTAGAAAGACGCCTTCCAAAATGGCAAAAAAATTCAAACATGGCGACGAACCTCGTGACAAAGAAGCTGGGCCTTCCGGAGCGAAAATTGGTGCCCAGACAGCAAATTTTGGCGTTAATTCTGAAAATATAAACAATATAAGGGAAGGAATAGCATTTATGGATTTATCAATCTTATTTGGTGTCTTTGATAAAATTCTGAAATGTCCTGACTGTGGAGATGAAATGAAGTCACATGTTGACATGGGTATGAGGAAAAAACATGGGTATGCTCATTATATTTCTTTGCAGTGTGTGGCATGCGACTGGAAGTATTGTTTTAATACCTCGAAGAAGCAAGGACAGTCCTATGAAATCAATGTCCGAGCAGTCTTGGCCTTTAGAGAAATCGGTAAAGGGCACAGTGCCATGACAACTTTCAGCAAAGTTCTCAACATGCCTGCTCCACCACGACGTGCCAACTTCACAAAGATCCAAAATAAAAAGCTTTTACCTGTAGTGAAGCAGTGTGCCAATGATAGCATGGTCAACAATGCTATGCATGTCAAGGAAATTATTGATAATGATGCTGGAGAATGTGGAATATCCATAGATGGCACATGGCAGAAGCGTGGTTATTCATCTCACAATGGTGTTGTTACGGCAATTTCCCTCGACACAAAGAAGTGCCTTGATGTTGAAGTCCTGTCCGACAAGTGCCAGCAGTGTCTCAAGTGGAGCAAAAAGCAGAATGTTCCAAAGTATGAAGAATGGAAAGCCAATCACCAATGCAAGATCAACCATACGGGGAGTTCTGGCAGCATGGAGACAGCTGGTGCCTTAACGATCTTTGAAAGATCATGCGCTACAAAGGGGCTGAAATACAAAGATATGCTTGGAGATGGTGATTCGTCCACTTATAGTGCTATTCTAGAAAGTAAACCCTATGGAGAGGACTGTATACCCAGCAAACTAGAATGTATTGGGCATGTCCAGAAGCGAGTCGATATCTGGCAAAGGTCGCCTAACTACTGGAAAGATGGATGTTCTCCAAAATTATTATGGCTTGGCAATAAGAGGAAACCTTGATAATGTTGAAGAAATGGCTAAGGCTGTAAAAGCGTCTCTTTTCCATGTTGCGTCAACAGAAGAGAACCCGCAGCATCATCTTTGCCCGAAAGGTGAGGACAGTTGGTGTGGCTATCAAAGAGATTCCAAAACATACAAACATAAAAATGGTATTCCAAAGCCCATTGTTGAGTTGGTTGAGCCTATATTTGATGATTTGGCTGACCCAGCTTTGTTAAAGAAATGCACCCATGGCTTGACCCAGAATCCAAATGAATGTTTGAACGGGATCATCTGGGACAGATGTCCAAAGACTACATATGTAGAGCAGGAAACTGTAGCTCTTGCCACCTACCTAGCAGTCCTAAAGTTTAATGATGGGGACATATCATATCTTAAAATTCTGGAAGACTTAGATATAACGCCTGGGTTCTTCACTTGTAAAGGTGCCAAAGACTGCGACAGAGCAAGGATCAAGCTGTCGGCCAGAAAGAGCTCAGAGAAAGTCAAGTCAAGAAGGAAATCACTGAGACACTTCAGGAAAAAGTTTCTGGATAATGCTGAGGACAAGGAAGGGGTAACATATGAAGCAGGTAGCTTCTAAACCTTTATGTTGTGAGAAAAGCATGAACGAAAACTTTAGATTGGATTTTCGCAATTTGGCATGTGTAAGTGATCTTTGTGACACTGTAATATTGTAACTATTTACTGCAGGGAGTTGATATTTGGCATACTTACTAACTGTAACATCATATATTATGTGAAACTCTTCAATTTTCAATACTAATCATCCTTAATGAATTATAGGCGAATTTCCTTCATAATTGCTGGATTAAGAGTTGCAATAATTGAAAAATTCCAAAATATGGCTCTAATTTTTTTTAAAAGATATTTCAAGAAAATTGAAGAGTTTCACATAATAGGTCAGGTTCTAAGCTTTTCAAAAATATATTATTTATTTTATTCTGATGACTGGTTCTTGAGATATAATGTTTACGATGCTAAGCAATTACCGGTTAATTAACGGCCGCCATATTGGATAATGGTCATTTTCTGTCACCTGTCCCTTTCAGAAAATCATATTTTTGCATAAATCTACTTAAAAATGAAAAAAAAAGTTTCCAGAGGAGATGACCACCGTATTCAAATGACGAAAGTTATTGCTTGATTTTAAGCATTTATTAGCAAGTGGGAATGACCAATATGGCCACCATCTATTCAAATGGGGCTAACTGCTGGAATATTCTTGGCTTCAATTTTACTAAAACAGATGTGCTATCTAGTGTATATAAGATATCTATGGCCTGAGGCGAATAATTCTTTTAGTATTTTTACACAAGCTATTTGTGTTTTTTTGGGACTGAATTTAGTTTAATTTTGCTTATTTGTTTATCAGTAACTTCCTCAAACTGGCTAGCTGCCATTTTTCAAATTTCAAGTTAAGGGAGTTGTCATAAAATAAGTGCCACCCCAGGGCGGAGGATATTTTTAATTTTGTAAACAAAATTTCATACCCCCACAAAATTATCGCATAATATTTGGTACCCCATCAAGATAACGGTCTCACTATTTCATACCCCATCATAAAACGACAAGTTTATCGGGTTTTTTCATGTTGATATAACGGGGGTGCACTGATAGGGCACACCCCTCAGATATTCTGTTGACTAATTGCCTTATCCTGTAACTTTTATTTTTAGTAAGTTTTATCTTTCTTTACTAAAAATGACAAAAAAGTAAAATTCACATCCAAAATGCTTTTTTGACCTCATTGAATACGACCACCTGTCAAACTAGGGATCCAAGGATATTGTAAAGTTTCAAATTGAATAAGATCGGCAAGAACTGTATAGGGTCGAGCAGGCATAGACTAGAGCAAGCCAGAGGAGGAATGAGGGTCTTCCCACAATGCATTGCGTCTCATTATTCACAATTACGATTTTCAACGAACGTTTGGCGAAAAGTTGTTGAAATACATTGCGATTTTGGCTTCGTATATCTCGTTTTTTCGAAGGTATGTTTTTATATTTGTACTATTTAAGAATCTAATTAAACTATTTTTGACTTATTTGGTACAGGAATTGCTTTTTAGTTATGCTAATTACGTATTGTAATTATGCTTGTTCCGGGTCAGTGGACACGCCAATAAAATGACCTTGATATAATGCAGAAGCAAATTCACTTTTTTTTTAGGAAAATAAAAACAAAACACGTCATCGAATTCGGTAAGATTTATTCTTTCTACTGTTACTTTAAAACATTAATTTGCTCCACTAAACCGACGAGTAATCACGGTTTGAAAATGGGGTACTTTTGCTATATTCTATCGCCGATGGCGGGAATAGACCGCGTGATAATCATCATGGCGCGAAGAAAACTATTGTAATAATCACTATTTTCCATGATAATTTTGAAACATATGCATATAAGTTCCTACATATTTTAAGTTTAATGTAACTTTGAAGGTTATATATGCTTATGTTTAACCTGCACTGACTGTATTTTCTCATTTTATTATAGAATTCAGCTATTTTGGAGTAAAATGCAATCCAAAAATAGCGATGACTGCGATGTTGCTGGAGATGATACTGCTAAACGGGTATATACTTCTAAAGGTGGTACCCCAGGGAAACCTACTAACAAGTCACGCAGAATTTCTCGTTTAAAGAATCCAACATCACGTCGAACTTTGTTTCAGAGTCCTGCAACATCACCAAAGGTATAAAAGTACAAAGGTTTTCATAAACATAAAATACTATACGACTATACAAAACCATTGTATTTTAATGGCACAATGAGATGTTAATTTGTGAGGGGGAGGGGACCTAAACGTTATTATTATATTAACAGTAACATTGTATTTCTAATACTTTTTGGTTGCAACCCCTCCACATTCCCTGGCAGTTTTGTCACCTCTACCAGCAGGGGCCGTTCCTAGACACGATAATTGGGGGAGGGGTGTATATTCATATATTCATGTTCACATACCATAAAAAAATCGCTTTCAAAAGAAGTCTGTCGGGCAGAACACAAATATATAAATATACACCCCCCCCCCCAATTATCGTGCTAGAAACATTGTTTAGTTGGGCAGAATTCTGCTCCAAAAATTTTGCGCAATTGTTTTAAGATTGACTTTAAACAGTATTTCTGTGAAGACTTACAGACGTATAGGAGATGTGTTTCTTCTATACCTCATGTTGATCTATCAATAAACTCATGACAGTGCATAATATGACATTGCCCCTCTCACTTTTTCACTTTTGCTGTTTGTTTTGTAGTTTCCTATCAGAAAGTCTAAACTGACTCCTCCAAATAAATCCCCAGTAAAACATCATAAATGGACATTTGATGAAGATAAAGCATTTGTTGAATTCATATCTGTTGCCGAAACAGATCCAAAGTATGGAAAAAATTCTGTTGGAGAGTGGCCAGCATTCAGTGAAAAGAACATTTTCTGGAGTGATGGTGCCAAGCATATACAATGCAGTACTTCCTCTAACATTCTTCTGTCAGGTAAGTTTGTTAGATTTTTTATTGTGGATTTAACTACTGTACTTGAGAAATTTTATAAATTGGATATGTTTCATACCTAGTGTAATATTCTAGTTATTTCGATATTATATATATACATACATGTAAAATTGTCTGGTGGTATAGCAGTATGAGAAGAATTTTATTAGGACCGGCATATTGTGCACTACCTGGTTAATTAAAAAGGGTTGATTGACCTTTTTTCATATGTACATCTACCCCATAGAAATAATAGATATCTATTATTTCTATGATCTACCCCCTTCATAATTAAACAT
Organism: Paramuricea clavata; assembly: GCA_902702795.2. Lineage (NCBI taxonomy): Eukaryota > Metazoa > Cnidaria > Anthozoa > Malacalcyonacea > Plexauridae > Paramuricea > Paramuricea clavata. The sequence goes on from CACRXK020000135.1 coordinate 44,154, forward strand.
AGACTAGAGATAATATGTTCTCAGGTGAGATTGAGGATATTTTAGTAAGATCATGAAAATGTGCTCCCATTCATATGATGTACAGGAAAAAGTTTGCAACATTGGAAGATGCTGAAGTCCATTATGGTTTGACTTTATCTGATGGTTTAGCAGAACTTGTGATTGATAGGAGGCAAGCTAATTCTAGATCTGTTAAAGCTAAACCTAAGAGAAGTAGTTGGGAAACAGCAACACCTCCTCCACCTTCACCACCACCACCACCACCACCAACAAGCAATACTCAACCATTGCCTACAGTTGAAAATGCATTTAAAAAGCTTACAACTCTTCTGGACAATGATCAATTAGAAAATTTGTTGAACAAACTGTTTCTGCACCTGGCTTTAGAACATAATATAACATTTAATCCTGGTAATTACTGTTCAATGTCTATTAAAGCAATGGAACTGTTAAAAATGAACAACAAGAACAACCTGTTGTATAAATTTGCCTTGGCATTGTGCAATAATAAACCTGGTACTAATGAGCCTGTATTTCCAATGGACAGAATGCCGTTTGGGTTGGTTGAATATCAAATAGAGTTCTTCAGTTGTACACATGTAAAACAGGTACTGATTTTGGATATTAATTCAATTGCATAAATGTTCCTATCCCCTTTCAATACTCTCTAATATGATATCATGCCAAATATGATATCATGCTGAAAGTTAATGAATATATGTTTGCTATTTTCAATATTGAGCATATACTGTACACACATAATGTATAGTCCATGGGATTCGCAACAAGTCGGTTTGAGTCTCTCAAAGAGGGACCAAAAATCGTTGCAATTTTAATAACATTTATCGTATGGAGAGTTAGAAAAAAGCAGGTAACAAGTTTGGGTACCCGGCTATCATGTCGTATCATGACATTTTAAATGCAATGTATTGGTAAGTGACAAGATTAATAATAATAATATTAATATTATTATTATTATGACATTTTAAATGCAATGTATTGGTAAGTGACAAGATTAATACATTACAAGGTTTGAAAAACGGAACTAGTTAAATATTTATTATCCCTTATTTTTCCAAGCCTGTGTCTCATTGCTTTGCGATAAACCTTTTAAAAATATCTCTCGGGGAACTACGTATCGAAATACCAATGGTTAACTGTAACGTCTTTGGGGCGATTTCACCTTGTTAAAATTGTGTAAAGTACTTGTCTGCTTTCACTAACGTTCAAAACGATGTTTAAAAATGAACTGAATATAACCACACTTATTTGCTTTTTACTTTTTTACTCTATTTTACAAAATATGGCGAAAACTAGTCTTTTTATAGGCCATTTTTATACTCCTACAAACACGGGAGCCTAGGTCCTATTAGCTACCAGGCCCCGATAACACGGTTTTCAAAATGGCTGCCAAAACAGGTAGGTTAATTTACATATTTTGATGTTTCTTTCGCAATTAATATAACTCGATTTTTCGCTTATTGTGTCTTAGTTATCTTAATTAAAAAAAAGCAATCGTAAATACACAAAAAACACGCTATCTGATTTATCTAAATTTAATAAAACTTGGGCTGAGTGAAGTAAAATTCGAGTAGACATCGATTTATTGATATTTTAGGGGTTTTTTTGTGCCAAAACTTTGTTTTCACCATTCATGGAGTGTAAAATATATCTTCTATCATAATCGGGAGTCGTTCTTGTGCTTTTAAACTATAACTGAGCATCACATCTGTTATATTTAATAGGAAATAAGTAAGCGTAGTTGGCATTGAAATATGTGAATTTTGAGATAATGGAGGAGTGTATAATACACTACAACAGTGTATCAGAACAAAAGCTTGTGAAATTGAGCTCCGCAACTTCGTGGAAGACTTTATTACAAGCAGCAGAAAGAAGAAAGTTCCAGCCAATTCTCGATATTTAGAGCACTGTAACAGATGGAGAATACCCTCCTCTCAAATATCACAAAACATGTAGATCTATGTTTACCTTGAAAAGGGACTTAGTTAGCTGTGGACAAGAAGTCGGAGAAACAAGTCAAGCACAAACGAATCCAAGGAGTAGTCTCAGATTAGCAAGTCAAGGTGAAGGATATGAACGAATGGATTGTGATAAACTTTTGCCAAACTGCATATTCTGCAATAGAGCTAAATGTGTTCGAAAAACAGACACTAAAGAAAAATTACTTTCATGTGCGGAATTATGAGCTGATGATTCAATCAGAAAAGCCAGTTTACTCAGAGGCGACCAGAGAATTGCAGCGATTACGACGGACGACTTAATCGCAAAAGAGGCTAAGTACCATAAAACATGTTACCGTAATTACACACGAGTAAACTACAAAGTTGTAAAGGATTATCAATCAAATGAAGATGAGCCATTTGATGCTGTGAAAGAAATTTTGTTTGATTTGTATGATTCTCCTGATGTAATTGAGTACGCTATACTAACTAAGGCACTCCAAGACAATTTGAGAGGTTTGGAAGGAGTAGATGAGAAGTATATAATTCTGCTAAGAGAAACTTGAAGTGAAAGATTGAAAACCTGCTCATTGGTTTCAACTTTTTAACGGTTAACAGCAGATTATTAGTCTACCCTGATACATTGTCAATTCGAGACATGATATCAAAGTACTACAGTCTGAAGATTGAGGCCGAGAAGATTTCAAAAATGAAAGAAGATGAAAAGACTGTGCTAAGAGCTGCCCATTTGATTCGAGAAGAAGTCAGAGCAATGGAAGATGTAATGCCTTGGCCCCCACAAGAAATTGATTTGGACGAAGAAAAAGTGATATTAAGTCACCACTTGTCGCTTTTCCTGGATAAGTTACTAAATCAACGCTTTACCGAACAGCCTAGCCCTGGTATTTGTCGTTTGAAATCATCATTTGGCCAAGATATTGTCTATGCTGTATCCCGTGGGAGAATAAAAACACCAAAGAGTATCATGTATCCCTACACTATCAAGTCGCTAACCAACTGCACTGAACTTATCGACATAAGCAGCAGGTTAGGACATGGTATCAGCCGCTCTCTCGTAGAAGAACTGACAACTGAAAATGCGTACCGAGTGATGGATCAGCAAAATGAAGGGACTGTTGCCTTGCCGCCTGGATCAAAAGAAGGAACGTTTACCATAGCAGTCTATGACAACATCGACCGACAAGAAGAAACTTTATCTGGTAAGTTTAGGTTTCGGGTTTTGATAGTATGATATTACTGTTGATTGAAGTAGTCATTTGTGGTTATTTTATTGAAATAGTTCTATTATACTTCAGATAAATTATCCATTTTTATTCTTTCTAGGATATGGAATGTCCCACAAAGTAAACGGAATAATTATCCAACCTGGACATTTTGCAGAAATTACAAGCGATTCTGCGCTTCCAAAAAGAAAGCGCTGTAGAAGATCTTTCGAAGTTCTCACCGAACAACGGAAAACAGATTATTTATCTGGCAAGAGAATTGGCCCAAACAATTTGACGTTCCCTGGCAATGACGACCGTGGATTTCTATTGGTTGAGCAATCAAGAATCAACGTACCTTGGATCCTTTCCCGTAAAAGCTCTGTTCCTCAAGCGGTCCCAAGTTGGACAGGCTTCAACATCAAGATAAGAAATAATATTACCCCCAATAAATGTTCTGTTGGATATCTGGAATGCTTGGATTCTCCCGCAAGTGACATGAGCACAATTTTTGAAATTCTGAACAGATGTCTTGCAATAAAGGATACGTTGAAGCTATCAGCTATTGTTTGCGTCTTTGACCAAGCCATATATGCAAAGGCAGCAGAAATCAAGTGGAAAATGCCGACTCAGTACAAAGATTGTATTTTGATGCTGGGCATGTTTCATATGCTGATGATGTACCTGGGCATTATCGAGAAACGTTTCAAGGACGCAGGATTGCGCGATGTCTTGATTCAGAGTAAAATACTGGCAGAAGGTTCCGTGGACAAAGCTTTAGCTGGAAAGATGTACAACCGTTCTGTGCGAAGCTGCAAATTGGTGTATGAAGCTCTACACAGGTTATTAATCAGCAAAATGGAAACGTCCTATGAAAATGATCAGGAAAAGCATCAAATAATCGCATCATGTCAAGAGGAAATTTTCTCTTCCTTGGATGATATCTCTGCTGAGACATTTTCTGATTTAGCTGATACTGAAAGCTTCAGATCATACAATAACTTGTTGACTAACTATAAGGTTCACTTGTTAGCAAATGGAGGTGGTCTGGCAAAGTTTTGGCTTAGCTTTCTTGATATGGTTGAACTGTTGCTCAATATCATATATGCTTGCCGAGCTGGAAAGTGGGAGCTACTTCTGGAATGTATAAGAGATGTTGTGGCATACGCATTTGGATATGACAATTTCAATTATGCAAGGTACCTGACCCCATTTCTTGGAGAGATGTTAAACCTTGAAGTCGACCACCCAGAAATTTACCATGCATTTGTGCAAGGAAACTTTTCTGTTGAATTAAACGATGACAATACATTTGGCAGAATGGAAGCGGACAAAGTCATCGAGACAACGATTAACAAAGACACAAAGACACCTGGTGGGACAACGGGATTCAGCACAAATTCAAATGCTATAAACAGATGGGCGTTGAATGCATCATATAGAGCGAAATTGCGTTGTTGCTTCCATAGGCACTTAGGTTACGGTAACATCCAACACAAGCACCATGACCTCAGTGTCAGTAGAATCAAAAGAGATGAAAAAGATGTGCAATCCTTGATTGATGTGATGACTAAAACCTTCGTAGATCCCCTATCGGATAACGATTTGTTATGTATTTCAAACGGACTTGCAGCTACTCAATCCGTTGCCCAAGATCTGCAACAAGCAAAGCATCGTGGTGAAGAGGCTTTGACAACATTTATCGCCGACCGTTTAAGCGACGAATCAAAGGTATCTATTTATGATCCAATAAAGAAGCTAAAGCTACAAACGTTTTCCTCTTTGCGCAAAACTGTCACAGTCAAATGCAAAGACAAAACAATTCAAATTAAAGCAACCCGAAACTTGTTTGGCCAAATTGCGATCATAATGCAGAAGCGAGATTTAGACTTGAAAGAAGTATTCAAGTATCCACTGGGGCCATTTCCTTGGGCACTGGCAGGCGTAATGGGCGATCTCAAGAAAACTAACAAGTCTGCATTACTTAACGAAGTTGAGAAATTAACGGAGCCACTTGATTCATTACCTGATGATTATGCCAGCATATTTGATGGTATGGCCATCGTCCAGAAAGCACGCGCTACTGGCTTAACGTTTGGCGAGTTAGCTCACCAGATGTTTCAATCAATTCTGTCATCAAGCAGAGGTGCCAAACGAATTGATGTTGTTTTTGATGTGTATATGGAAAACTCCATCAAAAGTGCTGAGCGCTTACAACGATCAACAGGGAACTTGACTTTTCGACAGTTGATTCCATCGTATCCAGTAAAGCAGTACAACCAGTTTTTGTCATCACCCGCCAACAAACGTGAGCTGATTAGATTTTTGCTTGACCAGTGGAAGCAAGAAGAACACTTCTTGACAGTTGAAAGTGGAACTTTTTATGTCACCTGTGATGAAAAGTGCTTCCAACTTTGGAAAGAAGGTATGTTTGAAGTTCCAGAACTGGAAAGTACACAGGAAGAAGCAGACACAAGAATGATGCTTCACGCTATTCATACAACAAATCAGTTGATTCACAATATAGTGATTCATACTCCTGATACGGATGTCGTTGTTATTGCAATGGCCGTTTCGGAAACAATATCAAGTTCTCTGTATATCAAAACTGGTACAAAGAACAGAACGAGAATCATCAATCTGAATGATGTCAAGTCATCTCTTGCAACACGATACCTCACTGATCGTGATGATGTGAATCTAAAGGAATTTCTGGATGCACTGTTAGGCCTTCACACATTTACAGGTTGTGACACAGTCAGTGCATTCGCAGGTCATGGCAAGATCCGATTGATGAAGTTAATGGCAAAAACTCAGGAACATGTAAAACTGTTTGCTGAGCTTGGTAAAAATTTTCAACTTTCAGAAGAGCTGGTCAACAACCTACAAGACTTTGTTTGTAAAATGTATGGCAAAGAAATCGTGGACATCGATCTACTGCGTTATAAGCTCTATTGTTCAAAGAAAGGAAAGTGTGAAATTGAACGTCTTCCACCGTGCATGGCTGCACTTCGCCAGCATTGTTTAAGAGCAAACTACCAGACGTGTATATGGCGCTTGTGTCAAGAACAAACCTCGGTTATCCCTTCACCATCTGACCACGGTTGGGTGTTTGATGAAGATGGAATAATTGGAATTAACTGGATGGATTGTCAGCCAGCACCAGACGAAGTACGCATTTACGACACATTTCTCATGGGTATATCGATAATTGTCGCAATTTTAATATTTTTTCATGGGTTTCACGAAACACTAAATCATTGATAATACTTTCTATTCAGGTGATGGAAATGTTGGCGTGCAATTGCAGAAGAATGTGCGTGGCGGGCACTTGTTCTTGTGTGGATGTCGGGCTGAAATGTACAGATGCATGTTCGCTAGTGGACTGTGAAAACAGAGCTATTAACGGCGATGATAGTGAATCAGATGCGGATAGTGAATCAGATGAGGACAGTGCATAGATATCTTATATACACCAGATAGTGCATCTAATTATTCTGCAATTCAAAAATTGAAGCCGTGATTGCAGTCTCAGGTCGTTCCCATGAAATGAGAAGATTCGTATGTTTTCTATTTCTTAAACAGGGAACTTAAACATTACGTTAACCCTATTTCAAATACATTTTTAAACTATTCAAATGATGAAAGTTATTGTTGTTTTTAAGCGTTTATTAGCAAGTGGGAACGACCGACATGGCCGCCATCTATTCAAATGGGGGTAACCGCTGGAATATTCTTGGCTTCAATTTTACTAAAAGAGATGTGCTATCTAGTGTATATAAGATATATCTGGGACAGTGACTAAGTTTAATTCATATTTATATGTTTATTGAATATTAAAGATGCGGTACAGTCCGATCTGCGCATGTGCACAAAGGAGTGCTCTTTTTATTTGTGTCTTGACAATTTATTATACTCTAGAATCATGAAGATATAAATAGTAGTTGTCGAATAAAATTCAATATTTTGGATACCGAAATGTAAACAAAGCCTTTGTTTACATACGGACTGTACCGCTTCTTTAATGTTATTGGTATTTCTAAACTGTGACGTCATCAATATTGTTAGTTGGTTGTAATAATGTGTTGAAATTATAAAGTTGTACAACAAACTACAACGAACACCTGTCCAAGCTAAGCTAACTAGCTAAGTTGTTTGAGGAATTAGTAAAAAAAGAATAATCATTCAAAGATCATGATATGAGCATTTCTTAGCTCACTTGTCTTAGCTAATAAGCGAAATAACACATTGGGTTATTTTTTATCAAAAAGCCGGGTATTTGGACTTGTTACCTGCCAGTTTCGCGTAGCATAGGCCTTGATAGGACGATTTAATTTGGTTTTGTTTGGTCCCTCTTTGTGAGACTCACTTGTTGTGAATCCCATGGTCTAGTATGGCTGTTTGTAAATGTCACTGTACATTATTGTAAAATTATACTGGTTACAATACTGTATGACTTCCTAGAGTGAAAAATCCTGAAATATTGATAAAAATATGATTCGTATAAATGGATGTTGGTTAATTTATTGTATTTTAATTATTCAATACAGCAACAACATACGTACCAAGTAATTGGCTTAGACAAAAAATAAAACAAGAATTATAATGTCATTGTTTCCATTTTTCTCACATCCAGATTAAGATGCCTGATGACTTTCTTCAGTGGCATGAAAGTATGTGTGCAGAGTCCCCCACACGTTTTAACCGTCTGTTCAGGGCCCAATGTGGAGTGGTGTTGATGAAAATTATCATGGTTATCCAATAATGGTCAGTACTTTGGATCGTTTATTCAACCATCATATATTTATTGTTCATTGTTGTTTGGCCTTTAATTTTGTTAAATATATATTTAATGTACAGTAGTATTGTATGGCAATTAATTATGTTTGATAATTGATAAGAGTTTGCATCAGAGGTGCATCTGATTGGATTGGATGTTTATAATCCGACAATTGGGTAATGTTTAAAATTTAAAATGTTTCTATTATACCCCTGTAAAAATGAGTATATTAGAAATGTACTAAAATTCAAAACAATGGTTAGTAACTCATTTTAAGCATTTTAAATTATAACTGTCAATTAAATTTTTTTGCTCGTCTATATCGATTTTAGGCGAAGGTCAATGTTGCCTGTATTTCAACCAGGACAGTGGCAACCAAAACTGCATCATCACAATTCAGTGATGAACCTATAATACAGGTATGTTACCTACCTTTTATTTACATGCAAAAAGGTTGTGCAAAAACCATGGACAGATTTTCTGGATGGGAGGATGCACCACCTCCCAAATATTTTGCACCTCCCCCCTCCCTCCCAGAAATTTAAATGCTCATTTTGAACTACTGTAAATAAGAATAAAAACGAGGATTTTGAACAAAATAAGGAATAAAATCCCAACATTTTCTGGAGGCTGTGTGTGCAGATTCCTGTGCAGGTTAAACAATGTATAAGTATTTCTTTTCATATTAGGAACAAGCACTAAAAGACATGAAAGCTGCATATCCTTCAGGTCGTTTCTGGATCAAAGGTGATGGGTGTGATATTAAACCAGCACTTCAGCAATCAGTTAAAGGTGTTTGGAATGGAGACTCTGATTTAGGAGATGGCACACTTCAGAACTGAAGAAATGATTATGAACAAAGATTGAAGACATTTAAAAAATTGACATCACCGCATAATGATATTGAGAAAGTGATGAACATGATTGAGACAGTCTTAACAGATCTGGAAACTGATAAGCAGTTTTTAACACAAGGTTTACAGAAGGCACAGAAGGCATACACAGAAAAATGTAAAAAACCAAACCCATCAAAGAAAGTACTTATGGAACTTTCGTGGGAGAGAGTCGAATATAGTGAACTGTTACAACAATGTCAGTGTCTGCTTTCTTATGTTAAAACATTGAAAGTCTCTGTTGGTCAAAGTTCTCAAGTGTTGCATGTACAGAAGAGCGTGTGTGAAAAGACATCTGATTGGGAGAAATATATGAGGAATTTGTTTATAAAAAGACGACAACCAGCAGCAATTCATGTTTTCATCTTTCTACTATCTGATGAATGTCGCAACAAGAAACCGTACTGTCTACCAATTCAGTATTGTTTTCAAGGTGTATTATTAGTAGAGGTAATCATGCGATGGCGAGTACAATTAGGGATTAATAGTACGAGTGATGTTTGGAAATTTTGCCAAAATTGGACGAGTCGCCGTACTTGTTTATTATTAGCAGCATGACAAAATTGGATACGTACTTCTTAATGTCAACATCATATTCTCTAGCCGAAGCCCAGTCCTGCCAGACTTTCAACCAAAATTTAATGCCTTTGTTCGTATTTTCATCTACTTCCTCTACAGCAATTTCATTTCACGCTTGTGTTTAATGTAAAATACGTTTCCGCCATTTTGTTTGTTTTTTGTTTGTACTGCAGTACAATTAATGAAATAACTGTACTCTCAACCAATCAGCATCCAGTAATTTTGTCATGCTAATAATAAATTTAATTAACACAGAAATATTTGCATAGCATGACCAAACTGTTGGGCTGGCTTTGCCACTATGAGTAAATAATTATTAATATTATTATCACATATTATTATTAGGTTTTGTCACTGATGGGAAATTCAACAGCTTGAGAACAAAAGGAGAGAAACGCCCATTACATGTGGTGCAACTGATACGAAATGCTCGTGAAAGTGTCAGCAAAAAGTCCAAAGGATTTTTATTGAAGTTGATTGTGAGAACAGGAGGTAATGCACTCATAACTCCATAATTATCTAGTAATCTTTTTCCCCCAATGCGACCAATAATTTTAGTATATTTTAAAGTGGATAGCATATTTTAACAATCAGGAGCCGGTTGTTCAAAGCTAGGGTAGCTTAACCCTAGGTTAACCTTAGGTTAACCTATCATTCAAAGCAATCTTCCTGACAGCTTGTCTATAAATTTGGAAATATTTCTTCAGAGATCCTGTCTGGATCGATAGGAGTTTACTTCTTTGAAGTTTTGAAATATACAGATGTGTAGAAATACACAAACTAAAACAGCAGGTTAAATTTTAACCCAGGATTAGCGCTAACCCACCTTTGAACAACCGGCCCCAGAAGAATAAGAATTAACAGTACAGTAAGTACAAGATGAAATGAAGTACAAGATGAAATTAATTGTGACATGCATGTATTTAACTTAATTTCCTGCATATTAACCGTATTTTACTTATGCTAAACAGCTGTATCAGGATTATGTATACAATATAAATGTGTATGAAAAATTTGTTACGCGAAATGTGTGTGCATACGTATTAACAGATGAAAGGTTTAGGTGTTGGATAAATTAACTGTAACTTCATTTATCTATTTTCAGTTGATGATGATGGGAAGCCTGTGACAGAAAAAGCAGATCCAGCAATACCTTCTGATGTTATCAACCTATTGCATAACTTGAGACAGGATGGATTAAGTTTATTTGAGGCTCTTAAATGCATAAGGATGTCCTTAGTACCAGAAGGATATGAACCCTATCCCTTCAGAAATGGAGTAGAAGAAAGCCAGGAAGATATGCTTAAGTCTATTATCGGAACATATCGATTCAGGGATACTGTCTCCAAGTATGTGTCAGTTGGTGTAGATTTTTCTACCTATATTTACATTCCAGAGATTGATGATGAGACTGGTGAAGCTTTTCATGAACGGGAAGATCACTGCCACATTCTCAAACGCATTTGGAAGCACACAAGAGAAGGACCACCTGGAACTAACTTGCAAGGTTTTGATGATGCAATGCGTAATCCTGGCACTGGATTGACATTTGCAGCTCTTACTGGCAAGAGAAAACAATCTGTGGTTGATGCAGAAAGAATGTTGTCGTTCCTTGTTGCCAAGTTTCTTAGTGAAAATGGTTATGAAAAGGAAGGAGAATACATCAATATTGTTGCAGGATGGCATGAGGCTGCAGATGGCAGAGGACTTTCTGAGCTGGAGAGATGCAAGAAAAACTATGCTATGCTTAACATGATTCTGGATGACTGGATGCCATGGCATAAAACAACACCTAATTTTGCTACCATCGACATTAACAGGTATACATGAATTCTATAAAATTTGATAGCAAGGTATTTATTGATGTTCAAGTGCATGTAATACAAAAGTGCAGAAAATTGCAACAAACGCAGATTTCGTATCATGTTCATAAAAAAATGTTGCATGTACATCATATTGGGGAGGGGATCAATTTTAACAAGACAAAAATACTGTAGCCAATTACAGTATGAAGGTGTTAAAGTAAAACTATTTTGGTTTTTTAGACCAATCAAAGGAATTTGTGGATTTTCAAGAGAGACTGTGATCGCTGTAACTACCAACATTGAAAGCATTGAGTATCGCAGAAGAGAAAGTGGTAGAATTGGATATCCCGAACATCCTAGAGCTGGCACTTCAGATGATGTAGAGGCATTCATCTCCTTGTTGCACGGTTTTCTTGGCAATATATTTACAGTGAAAGAGATGAAATCATTGTGGAGGAAAGTTGTAAGGTAAATTGAATGGTAGCACGAGAAACTGTTTCTGTAAATACACTCTGCTACTGATAATATGCTATGACCTGTTTGTTTAAGTGCATTTACATAATATGGCACCAATTGGAATTAGTAAATGTAATAAATGTCCATTCCATATGTAGCTGTTCTCAATTAGCAAACATACATGATAAACAGGAACACAGATGGAAACTATGATATTATGTTTCAATATTATGTATTATATGTGATCCTTTTGTGGTAAAATACTGTACAATTTAAAACAACTTTTTGTTATTTATTGTTTTTCGTCTCTACCTTAGGGAGTATTGCAAACGAATTGATGAAGATTTGCCATTTTATTACTGGACAAGTAACGAACGGTTCAGAGAGTTTGGTGACCCCATGCCGAGCTTCAACGAAGTCGAGGAAGTCCCAGATGACATTGATGCAGCTGACGACCCATGCCGCCTTCACAGCTTAACTGTCAACAGACGAGAAGACTCTTCCATCTTCGCAGCAGGACGTCTCTCTTTGCCAGTGCGTAACCTAACTACTGTTCGCCATCGGCTTCACAGACCTGTCGTTGAACCTCCTTTACTGGAAGCAGCAATCGAATGAATGGAAGATCTACTGGAAGATGATTGGATGGAAGAAGATTGGATGGAAGAAGATTGGATGGAAGAAGATAATATGTAATTGGCAGTGGTAACAATACACAGCTTGGACCTGGTCAAGGTTGAAGGTGTAAAACACCCTTGGGCAAGTGACTTCACCCTTTTCATCCTTTTGCCTCCCATCTTTCAGTTGTTTTAATATATTGAACCAATGATAATCATAGGAAAAATTTCATTTCTAATAATGGATTTTGAATGGCTTTTAAATATTTATCATGTTGAATTAAGATGATAAGAGTCCAGTTTTTCCATTATAAATTTCCCACATGGTGAATTGGTAAAAACCATGTTTAATTTACCATTAATGATACATTCAAATTTTTCCTATGAATGTAAATAGTTCTGGTACTGTGGTACATGTATATACGTTGAGTTTGTTTCCATTTATATTTCATCATTCTGTTCTTGTTAGTTTTCTCTTTTTAGATGCTGAATTTGCTGTCATCATCTGATTACTGTAGAGAGTAAGTATGAAAGAATCGGATGAAATTGAGTACCGTAAGTATGATCCGGGTAGGTATGTACTGTAACAGACATATTTGCATTACAGGGTGTATTAATATATAAATACATATTTGCATACAGGGTGTATTAAAATATATATATATATATATATATATGTATATGTATATGTATATGTATATGTATATGTATATGTATATGTATATATATATATATATATATATATATATATATGTAGTGTTGTGATAGAATAATAGTTAGTGCGATAGCTATGCCAAAAAGTGTCCAGCAGTAAACCATCTAGATCTTCCTTGTGTCCATACCATGTCGGATGTCCAAATCTTTCTTTTGTCTATACCATATCCAGATCTTCCTTGTGTCTATACCATATCCAGATCTTCCTTGTGTCTATACCATGTCCAGATCTTCCTTGTGTCTGTACCATGTCCAGATCTTCCTTGTGTCTGTACCATGTCCAGATCTTCCTTGTGTCTGTACCATGTCCAGATCTTCCTTGTGTCTGTACCATGTCTTGATATTCCTCTTGTCTATACCATGTCATGTCCAGTTAACAGAATGACTGAAAGAGAAACAAAGAAAAGCAGAGACTGTTCTGTGTGGCCATGAGCTTGCTGGCATTTACATTGGCTCAATTTTCTCAATACACACTATGGAAAGATTCATAGTGGATTTGAATAACCCTAATCCTTCTCAACTTTTGCATGCCCTTACGAAAAAATCCTATAGGAATTCCTATAGGAATTCCTATAGGAAATCCTATAGGAATTCCTATTAGATTTTGGCCCAATTTCCTATAGGAATTCCTATAGGAATTCCTATAGGATCCTATAGGAATTTCTATAGGATCCTATAGGAATCCCTATAGGAATTCCTATAGGAAATTGGTCCAAAATCTAATAGGAATTCCTATAGGAGTAGGAATTCCTTAGATTTACATAGAAATTCATATTGGATCATATAGAAATTCTTGCATAATCCTCTAAATCAAACTGTGTAAAAGAGTTATTTACCAAGGTGAAGGAAAAAGAGAAACAACTAGTGAAAAAAAATTTATTACAGATAAAAATGTGGCAAAATAACATGCTATATTTACATATAACATACTAATTTCGGCTATTTATCTTTTTAACTTGTGACATTTTTCATTGTTCTCAGTTTAAGAAAGGTTTCTTATATTTTCTTACTTTTAGAAAATTTTTAGACATAAAATTGTACTATATTATATAACCTATTTATGTATTTAAAAAATAGAAAATTCTGTATGCACTACATAAGTTTTATTTTCTGTCATTCTTATACATGACTATGTTTAGTTCTGATTGCACAGCAATGTGTTGTGGCGAATAGAGTTTCTCACAAAGCCGTATTATAACACTTTCCACTGCACAAACAATATTATGACCTAACAAACCATTTGTTCAAGTCCATTGATTTATTCATGTACATTTAATACTGCTCCAAGCACAGTGTGCAAATGCCACCAGAGATCCATCATATTGGAATCTGTAAAAGGAAAACTTTATTTACTTGAAAATATAATCATAATGAGTAAATTATACCCTATAAAAAATAGAACAATGGACTTGCTTCCTAATCTGAGACACTCCTCAGTCAGTTATAAGGGACTATTAACTCTTGATGTAAAAACAGTTTTTAATTAATATTTAACAATTATTGAATGAGGTTGAGCATGATATGAAGAATTATCAAGCCCAAAGTTTGCCGTTATCAACTGAAGCCGAAGGCTGAGGTTGATAACCGTTACGGCAAACTGAGGGCTTGATAATTCTTCATATTGTGCAAAAACCAAATTCAATAATTGTTTTATTATTTATTTAAAAAAATCAAAACAAATGGAACCCATTTGTATTTTATTTGTATTAAGAATAAAAAATTCCTATTTAGTTCTTCGGCAGCCGTCATTGTCATCATATCAATGGCGTCAGTGAGTTGATATGATTCTCGTCATCATAGTAATATGGCGCAAACACATCCAAATTTTTTTCATATTGACTCTTTGACGTCATTTTGCCAATATGAATGTGAAAAATCCATCTTTGGTTAGCCACTGAGTTGATATGACAATTTCACAGATGGCTGTTACCCAATCAGAAACCAGAAATTTTTTAAATAAATAATAATAAGATTTATCCTTTATATATAAGATGATTTCCATAGTTTATTGTCATAATCACCATGAATTACAAAGACTGTTCATATTGGTACAAGGTAATGCAGGGTGCAATATGTATACTGGGTTTGGTGAATAATCCAAGTGAAAACTAAGTCCTCTGGCAGTAATTGAACCTATGGCCCTGCGATTACGGACCTCAGTTGGTTAGACCTCTGCCCCGGAAGTACAGGACTGTAGGTTCAATTCCTGGTCGAGGATTTAGTGTTACATTTTTCGCAATCGTTCCTGGTTATAGGTCTTAATTAAATAGTGTTTATATATATATAATTACATCTCATTTGTGTCAGTTTTCTTTGATCGTCTGAGGTTTATAACTAGCTAATATACCTTGAATAAATAATTACATCA
The DNA here is from genome assembly GCA_902702795.2 of Paramuricea clavata. Lineage (NCBI taxonomy): Eukaryota > Metazoa > Cnidaria > Anthozoa > Malacalcyonacea > Plexauridae > Paramuricea > Paramuricea clavata. Next base: position 59,547 of record CACRXK020000135.1, read on the forward strand.
AACTTTTCGACAAAACGCAAGAATTTTTCACCAAAATTTTTTGAAAATGACAAAATATGTTAGAAAACCTCCACAAATGAGATATAAGTTAGTTATAAACTTCGAAAATCTGTTTATAACTGATATATTGCCCTTGGACACTACGCGTCCTTGGGGGGCAATATATCAGTTATAAACCTCCTTCTCGGTTTATAACTCTAACTTATATATATTGGATTATCCACCAAACCCAGTATTCTAGTCCAACCAAGTGAAGTGCAAATAATATCTTTCAAGTTGTAATATGTATAATATGTTAAGTAGAGACATGGCTGTGGGCAGAGAGTAGGGATATGCTGGATTGGGTTACTGGCATCCGGCAAAATATAGGCCATCGAAAACTATCAATGCCGTGCCACATATATTTATGCTTAATATATAAAGTGATAAAGCACATAAATAAACTATGGACTATTGTTAGTGAATCTGGTTATATTTTCTGATTGTTGAGAACAATATTTGGAGCCAGGGCTACATACAAGCACTGCCCAGCTCAAATATTAATCTTGAAATATACAAAGACAACATTTGAGGCACTGTCTCAGCACTATCATTGTGAACATCACTTTATACAAGTGAAGCTCTCCCCTTGAGTCCTTGACCTTGACAAGTAAAATCATCTGGCAATTTATTCAGAGCAATGCAAACACTTGAGCACATTAAAGATTGATTATTGATATACTAAAAATTATTATTTAGATTAGATTATTGATATTCCAATCCTTATTGAAGTACTAAAATGCAAACATATCTTTAAAAGCATTCGGATGTTTAATATATATTATTTCAAAGTGCCAATTAATTATGCCAAAGAAAATATTGCTAAATTGTTAATAATAGTGTGAAATTTAGTATAGAATTCACAATAATAGGTTCGAATCTATATTTCATTCTTTCTTTACTGCCAGAAACCAACATTTTGTATGTTTTATATGCAAATTGACGCGGCAAATTCAAACATTCAACGGAATTTTAAGACACATGGCCCACATGGCTCAAGTTAACAATCATATTCACCACATTATTTTGCAATTAAAGTGCTTAAATAATAAGTCAAATACAAAAGTATTCTTACCTGTGACATCTGAATAACATGTTAAGAACTTTCCGATTCCTTTTCCACCGTTTGGGTTAAAAATATCAACGAAATATTCCAAGCACAAAATTATAAGACACCAAACATTTTTTATCACAAATAAAATGATGCTATCCCATGAAGCTTTGCGCTCTGAAACGTAAACTAGTCACCAGGGCGTCCAATTGAAGCGCGAACTATTGGCTGTGTCTTATATTCTTATAGGGATAAAATTCTGATAGGAATGCTTGTATTAGGGACCATCAGGAATTATAGAAATCCTAGCTAAACATATAACCACTGAGTATTTTAGCAAAATACAAAACAAGTGTAACTCCAAAGATCATGCAATAACAATATATATCAATGTAGATCGATATCGATCTTTGGAGTTACACTTGTTTTGTATTTTGCTATAAAAAAAACATATAATAGCAGCAATAGGATTCTATATAACATCATATACGAATTCCTATAGGAAATTCAAAAATTAATTTATTTATTACAAAATTTATTTCCCTATAGGAAATTCCTATAGGAAATTCCTATAGGAAATTCCTATAGGAAATTGGAATTCCTATAGGAATTCAGTTCCTATAGGAAATTCCTATAGGAAATCTATTCCTATAGGAATTCCTATAGGAAATTCCTATAGGAAATTCTATTCCTATAGGATCCTATAGGAATTCCTATAGGAATTCCTATAGGAATTCTATTCCTATAGGATCCTATAGGAATTCCTATAGGAAATTCCTATAGGAATTCTATTCCTGTAGGATCCTATAGGAATTCCTATAGGAAATTCCTATAGGAATTCTATTCCTATAGGATCCTATAGGATTTTTTCGTAAGGGTGGTAACATTTAGCTTATATAATATCTAAAACGTAGATGGGGAACACCATTTTGAAGTACATTTTTTTAGCGACTAGTGCAATAATGCAATGTGACTATTGTATGTATATGTTTGTTGCCAATCAAGTCACATATATTAATGCATAGTTATCTTTGTTCAATTCTAACCAGGGAATTGGGTGGCAATGAGCATAAACCTGTAACAGCTGATACACACGTAAAAATGCACAAGTTGTTACAAGTCTATTCACAAGCTGTCAACAAGTTGTGTTCGCACTGCTTGTCCCAGTTTGTTTTAACAAGTTTGAAACAAGCTGTTGACAACTTGTAACAAGCTTGATGGCATTATCAGCGGCCTTGTTACAAGACTGTGCTAACAAGTTTGTCACAAGACTGTACTAACAAGTTTGTCACAGCAATGATGTAACAAGGATGTAACAAGGATGTAACAAGGATGTTACAAGGTTGCAGGGGTTTTTCCCGGCATTTTTTAGGACTGTAAAACGGCCCCAAAAACTCAATCTTGAATTGAGTTTTGAAACTCAATCTTCTCACCAAAAGATTAAGTGCAGTAAAGATGAAGTTGTTTGAGTTAAATTTGTGATGTGTGGAAATTAGTTTCAGTTGGAGACCCGACAATCAGAAAAAATGGCTGGAATTCATTTCACAACACAAGAAAAACAACATATATTCACCATCTTTAACCAGTTTATAGTGTCTGCTTTAACACATTGCGTCTCTACACTTATTGGGTACAGGAGCCAGCCTCCTACAGCTGCCCCAGACCCCATGCAGCTATTCAGCTAAACTCAATCTTCTCTGCAAAAATGGACCCAAGAGAAAATCCTGAAAAAAATCCTGGGTTGTCAACACAAGGTTGTAACAATCTTGTTATATCAAGCATGTAACAGAATTTTCAGAACAACCTTTCAACAGGTCTGATAATTTCGATTACAAGTTGTCAACAAATTGTTCCAAACCTGTTGACAACTTGTGACAAGCAGTGCGAATACATCTTGTTGACGGCTTGTTGACGACTTGTTACAAGATGTGAGATTTTCATGTGTGTAGTATGCAGAATGATATGAAACATACTCACCGGTTCAAAGTAATTGATAAATGGGGGCAGCATGTTCCAGGTTCTGAGACTTGACAGCTTCTAAATTAGAGAGGAAATGTATGACAGCTGTTCTTGTGTACTAGGTAGAAATCTACTTCTGATAATAGTATAATGTATTAGGACATCCAAAGGAGGAAGGTTTAAGCTCCAATTACCTCCATGGGTTTTGCTCTCTACTTACATATATAAAATGGTACAAAACTGGCCTGATTGTAATCCAAATGTATGCCCATTTATTAGTAAAACTGTGTGGCGAAAATAATAAAGTAGGGTGCATTCAGGTCAAATGCAACTTAATGGGTTAATTACTTTTGAACAATGTATATATTAACTGACAGCCATTTATGAAAGTGATATATAACACATGTGATGTATATGCTCACCTAAATAAATAGCATGTTAATTAACCAATTGAGTTGTATTGTGACTTTAAATGCATTCTTTATTATTTTAATCTTTCTAAACTCATCAAAGGGAGAATGCTGACACCACCTAAGAGTGAATTAAAATTTGAATTTAACTTTCTCTTTCTCTTTGAATTGCATTAATACTTGCCAATTTATATGGCTGTTATAGTTATTCATTGGATCATCTCTATCCCATGGTCCACGTTTGACAATTAATAATGAGGCACTGTATAGTAACTTTCTTTCTCTGTATGCATATGTCCTTTTCAGACTGTCTAATCCGATTGATTGTATCTCATTTTGCTGCAGAGCACACTTAAGTTTTGGAATTTTGTTGACTCCACAATAACCAATTATATGCCACTTTTCATTGTGAAACACCAAAAATTTCAATGCATTTGTGTCTCGAACATTGTCAGGTTCATGTTCCACTTTGAATTCCAATTCTTTATTTGCCGACCTTCTCCACATGCATATCGCAAGAGCACCTTGATACCTTTCTTCTTGCCAGGATCCAACCACGACAAATTTCTCAGGATACATATTAACATCAAATTCAGTATTTCCATCAGTACTCTCATGCTCGCTCTCATCGTCTTCGTATTCACCACCTTCAGTGTCTTCCACATCCAGCATCTCAGTCAACTGCTGAATTTCCTCCATTTCATTCTCTACATTCACTGTACCTCCTTCAGGTTCACCATCAACACTGCTACCACTAGGTGCTTCATCATCTAACATTCGGTGTGTATGAATGTCCGTCAGGCAAACAGGATTTATTGGTAAATTAAAACAATTACAATCAGTTGGCTGATGTAAATCTATTGGTGGAAGCACACTATCCAGTTCATCATCTTGACTATCTGGGTCACATGGTGGGATTGCTTGGGATGTTGGTGATGTTGAAATATCAAACTCCCACAACATAACATTGTTATATAGTTTGTTGCCTCCTTCCCGTGGATCATTAGGGTCGAAGAACTACATGATATGAAACAACAATACGTTTAATAAAATATACAAGCAACATTTGTTGTCAGTATAACTACTGCTGTATTTATAGCGAAATATGTCACACCGTATATATGCGAGCATTTTTATATTTCTATATATAAATCATCTCACCTTAAAAACACAGCTAGAATGAATTTGTACCAGTGCAGGACTACTGCAATCAGCGAACATTTCGTCAATTTTTATCCCGTTAACCACAGATGGACAAAGGACTATTCTTCTGGTTGTCAAACTATCCATAAAACTAACATGAACCTCGCGGCATTCAAGTTGAACACACGGTAATCCTTCCGGAATCAAGAGTAAAGGCTGTTTTGATACACAGTGAACAAATAGAAGCTCGTGTCCACCCAAAAACGAAGCTTTCGTTCCACGAATAGTGCAAAAACTCGCCATTCTACAATGTTTTCTATGAAATCTTTTCGAATCTCTAGAAACCTCAAGGTCTGAGACTCGAGGTGTAAACGTAGCGAAAACCGACCGAACAATGACGGCGCAGAGCGGGAAATCGATAATATGTAATAAACCGCGCCTGACCGCGTTGCATGCCGGTATAGTCCTCACTCCTCCTCTGAGAGTAAGCATGTTAACAGGTTGGTAGGTTTGCTGAATAATTAGGCCAAACACCATCACATTAGGCCTTTGGTTTCTTTGTCTTGACCTTTTGTTTTATTTGTTTTCAATAATGGCACTAATGACAATTTGGCCTAATTCTTCATCTAACATACCAACCCTGCATGTTACTCAAAAATGTTGCGTCCATTTTAAAAAAACAAACCCAAAACACAGAAACGTAAAAATGAGGCGAAAAAACTCATTTAAATGACACATTTTATCCCCATATCCATTCCGCATCCACTCCATGGATCCGTTCCGCTTCCGCATTTTAACTTAATTGTGACCATGTTTCTCAATAAAATCGCATTGACTTTGACTTTATATTCCCAAGGCCAAGATCAAGTTGTTTTTTATGAGTCAGCTTTTCACAAATATTCAATAATGTCTCTTTAGATGTCAATAATTTCACAGTTATAGCAGTGTTTATAGCAGTTTTGATAAAGCTTTGATACAGATAGATTCTCATAAGATCATTGTGCCATTGAACACCAGTTTGCACCGTGCCAGACATGTGAACAAGGCCCATGACTGTACACGTAGGATAGCTCATTGCCTTTTCTTCTATTTGATAAAACTTGCTGGGAAGTCAAGCGGTTGGTGATAACATGTTGGCTATCTCCTCGTCTTTCTCATTTCAATAAAGCTCTGACAAGTCAAGAGATTTTCTTTAGTCTCACAAGTTATTTTGTTGGTTATTTTCTTTGCAAACGCCATACAATAATATAAAACAAACACCTGCTTCTGTTTAATAGTTTATGCTGATGCAATTTTTTGCTCTTTGTACTGAGTGTAGCCATTTACTTGTGGTGTACGTTATACAGTTGATGTGTAATGAAGATACAGTCTAAACAATATAGCTATATCGGCACTTAAAATATTAATTGAATGCTGGTAAATACAAAACATCAATTTATATATTGTGTAAACTATATTCTCAATATTTATGTCTGAAATGTTTATATATTTGAAAAACAATACTGCATCGTTCCTTCCTAGCTATGTATAATGAATATACCATCAAAATAATATCGACACCTAATTGAATGCCAATTAATCTCGAAGATTTTCTCAATATTTATGTCTGAAATAATATACATTTGAAAAAAAGCACTGTCTAGCTCCTTCCCAGCTGTGTATAATGAATATACCGTCTAAATAATATCGGTACTTGATTTGAATGCATAACATCAATTTATGTACGTAGATTCTCTATTAAATGTCTGAAATATTTATATATTTGCAACTACAACACTGTGTCGCTCCTTCGTAGCATCGTCACACCATCATTGATCTACGGCTTGATAGCGCATGCACATTTGAGTGGCTAAGGAAAAAATCGGGTGTTCCGGGGAAAAGATCCTTTACACAAAATGAAAAGCGAATGTTCTAAAATTTACAAAAAAATTACAATAACGACAACGATTCCTCGACATATTTGTGAACTTGGTAAAAGTACAAAAGCATATTAAAATAAAACAACTGAAATTGTCTAAATAACCTTCAAAACACTGATTAAGTACAATAAATCACTTACAAACCTAAATCGTATGCACCCCCCAGAAAGTTTACTCTATGACTGACTGACTGAATGAATGAATGCCTGACTCGTGTGTTTTTGCTAGCCATCACAACAGTGTACTAAAAATGGCGAATATTGCTAATATTTTACCCATTTTGGTTATTTTATGTAAAGAGATAAAAAACATTTTGGATGTGATATTTTTGGGTGACATTGGGTCTTTTACATTCAAAAGACATACTTCTATGTGATGGCATACCTCAGATGTCCATAAACAGACAGAGAGAAGTTATGCATTGAAGGTACAAAGAAATAAGTGCATTTGTATACAGCTATTTCAATTAAGGTTGTGCCCCCAAGCAAAACGGAAAAGTCGAATACGAGCGCGAAAGGCTGCTGGGAATCACTAATAAATGAATGAATTTATTGGCTTGTCTTTGAATTTTCCGCTTTGCTCGGAGGACAACCTTAATTGAAATAGCTGTATATAAAATATTATAAAGAAGTATTTTTATATATTACATAAGTATTTTATAGTATACTATATTATATATTATACTATATTTTACTATTTTATATAATATATTATGTTATATTTTACTTTGCAAATCATGTGTAATAACCCATCCTTATATGTTCTCTAATTATATTATGTTATTTATGTCTTTGGGAGTGATTCAGCCAAAAAGTACTGTCCAATTAACATTTTCCCATTCTTGTCCCTGAAACCTTTTTTGACAAATACCATCAAACGTCCGGATAACCTTGAATTTATAATAGTTTTGTTTGTGGAAACACCACATAAATTTATTACTGCAAAGCTTTCAATATGTAAACCCAGATCTTCATCAGTGCTAATAATATTATGCACATATTATTAGCACTGATGAAGATCTGGGCTAACAGATCGAAAGCTTTGCAGTTATAAATTTATGTGGTGTTTCCACAAACAAAACTATTATATGTTTTATCACCATGCAATGATACAAAGAACTTTGAATTTTCAGAAAAATTTTTCTGCAGTCATGATGACAGAAGAAAAATATTAAAAGTTATGAAGGCACAGGAAAATGGGATAATTTGTTCAGGAATGATGGATAAACATTTATTTGGGATATTTAGGGTTAAAAATTATTACACTGTGTATTAAATTTGTGGTGCAATAGTCTCTCTTACAGCCGTTCTTTAAATAATATTTGTGTCATCATGTACTCCTCCACACAAGCTCATGAGGAATAAAATCAAAACACAGAGGGCAACTGCAAGGGAGACTACTTGAGCAATGGTCAAATCTTTTATGAGACAACAATGGCAGTGATGTATGAAAAATTATTTGGACCATGAACAAAGCTATGATATCAAACTGTATTAACACAATTTTTGTATTCAAAGAAACAAATGTTGTTTCATACCCCCTTTTAACTCATTCTCATCCGGTCGAAAAGTAGCAATTTCGAGTGGTGTTGTTTAACACATATATCTTTCCAACTATACATCGTACGGAAACAGAAATTGCACCATTTGAAAGAGGACTTCCGCTTTCCAACTATACCAATTTCATCCGGAGCTTGGTTAACGATTCACTTGCATAAATTTGCATAAATTATGATATAAAAAATGTTGCAATTATGCATAAATGTATCTACCAGTTCAAATTTCAAATAGTCAAAAATGCTATGAATGTAACTGAAAGACACGGTTGTGATCTACAAGTACCTGAAGTTTCATGCATGTAGCATAAATGGAAGTATTTTTATTGAATTTTTGAATAAACTATGTAGTTGAGTAAAATTTACATTTTGTGCTCACATGAATCAAATACCCTTATCAAAGGTCCTTTTTCATTGCTGCAACATATTATCAATACAAATTTCCAATATTTCTTACACTCCAAGGATAGTATGGCACCAAAATAAGTCTGTGATACCCACAAAAGAACACTCAAATCACTATTTGCAAAATGTCTTGATTTCTATGGTTTCTATATACATTCTTAGATAATCAGTACACCATTGACTTAGTTATCAGTGGCATAACCAGCCTGAAAATTTGGTCATGCTATTCAAATTTTAAATAATCACTACTCATTTCTTTAGAAATTGATTGTTTTCACAATCTAGAACATGAAAATATTTGCATATAGCATGACCAAGTGTTGTTGGGCTGGCATCATCATTAGTAGTTATAAAAAGTAATGTTTTCCAAGGCAGTAATGTTTGCCAAGGCACATAATTGGATTATGTGGTGAAAATATTTCCTTTTTTGCACAAAATATATATTGGACCACAAAAGACCTAAGACCACGTCATACAGGGGCGGATCTAGGATTTTTCGTACCTCAGTCAATTTTTTGGTGGACAGGGCGTTATCGGCGCTGGGCATGGTCTAGACTGGGCGTGGTCGACTCCAGGCGGGGGTAACGTATTTCGATTAAATTAATAAACTCAAACGAACATTTGATGTTAAGTCAAAGATGTTAAGTCAAATATTAATAAACTAAACCCTTACTATTAATAAAGTCTTACTGTGGTCTATATATATTGAACACAAAATATACTATTAATAAACTAGTAACATCAGAATGGCTACCATTTACGGCTGTACACAGGCTAAATGGCTACCAGTTAATGAGCTTTTCAAGCTACCTACAAATATATTTCACATCATCATGTTACATCAGACCAATGTAGTCTAACAAGCCATTGTCGATAGGCTATGGATAAACCAATACACGTTAACACGTACATGTTGTGTGATATAAATAAAACTTCACTAACATGAGAATCAACAAATGCTTACAATGTAGACATTGAATATTAACATATTTTAGCTTCTTGATGCAAGAATTATGCTAATACAGCAATGCATGCAGCATAGCGAATATATTAAAATATCATATGTCAGACAATCATTATAACAACACCGATGGCTTCGTACTCTGGTTAATGAACCTTTAATATGAACTAAAGATGCATCACTATAAAACCATCAATTTATCTACCTTATTGCAGTGCAAGCTTTGTCTTTCTCTAGCAGTAGCTCTCTGCGCCAAAATTTCTAGCGAGGCTTCTGCTTGTGTTGTTGATGGCACCACTCAGTAGCTTGTAAACAAAATTTGTCCGTGAGGCATTGATATTCTTTTCAAGCTCCATACACAAACGTTGTATAGAGATTCAAAATCGTTTGCCGCAAATGAAAATGTTTCCAGATATCGCTGGTAGAAATCGCTCGTAATAGTAAACATTCGAAATAGTAAACACTCAGAGGTAAACACTATTGCCGTGTTGACGAATAGGTCACACTGCAAATCCATCGAAAATATAAGCCAATGACAGTGCAGAATTTTTTTAAATGTTTCAATCAGAATGCTCATACAGAGCCCCTGAATCTGCAAATCTGTCAGGCCTCCCCACAGATCCGTCGCAAATGGCCGTAGCCATGGAAATGAGCATGTCAGCCAATCAGATAGCCAGATGTAACCCCCGAATCCGTCAACTTTCATGCGTAAGACTGCTGTTCGTGACTGACTAACATTACTTTGCTGAAGCACTGCCGCAGCATGAAATGTATAACTGGACTACCGGTACGATTCAAAATTTTAGTAACTCAATCTACTGGTCACTATAGATAGCTGGAGTCAAATTTTTGTATGTAGGCAATTTTTACTTCAGTCACGCGACTGATTTGACAACCCCTAGATCCGCCCCTGATGTCATACCCAAATCCATGCTGCGATGAATCTCTGGACTTCTTCCTGTATAAATCTCGAAGTCACAATATAACCATTAGGACTGTCTGCAGCAACCCACAGATTTATCCCCCACATAATAGGCCATCTTTCATGAACTGCCTAATCCCCAGCCTATTCCTTGATTTGACAGTGTGTTCTTCAACAACAATTTTCTGTGATGGCTGGTACAATTGTTGATGCAGTTTATTGCTGTAGTCATCAGTGACAGAATCTACCATATTCAGAAACTTTGTTTTACAGCAATTTTTGCCTAAACCGAAAAATTATTCCTGTTGCCCACAGATCATAATATGTAATGTAATGACTGATGTTCAAGGATTGTCTGTTTTGTGTGTTTAGTATACCTTGTAAATTGTTTCCGTATAACTATTGGGGCCGCTGTAATTGGTGATAGCTGTTGTGGTTTCCCACCCAATGAATGTATAAGTATGATGGCAAAGTAAATAAATAAAGCATGCATACAGTACTTTAAGTAGCAAGCATAGAAAAGTGTTTTATTCTATACGCTACAATAGAATACACAATGTGCATATCTTGTTTGCGTTTGGGACCTGGAAACAAGTCCCATCAAAACGAGGCCGATAGGTCTGATGCCATATTGTATTATTTGAGGCATTATGCATAGCATGTATAATCGGTTGTAAACTGGCTCAGTGTTATTTGTTAGCAAATAACAAATAATATATGGTAACTTTGTAAAATGGTGTAGTGTAATTGAGTGACCATGTCACTCACTTTTATTTTTCTTGTTATAGAAAATGTATTGAAAATGACTGTGCTGCCTTTCATTTCAATGGGTCAAAGAGTACACCGGTGTCCTCAACAAATTTTATAGAAGCAGAAGCTGATCCTCTTGCCAAGCAGAAAGACACAAATAGTATCTACACAAGGCAGACCCTTATTGTTTTATACAAGAAACTGCATGAGATCTTTTGTGCAGACAAAACTTTGCATACAGTTGATGCGTGTTGATCCACTATTTATGGCGTTCTGTTTCAAATGGCATTTCTTTCCATCAAGTTCAAGCAGATTACCTCCAATTACAGCTAGAGGTATGTATGCTACGTAAAGAGCAATTTTTTGGCATAAGAACTTCTGGGAGAAGACGAGATTAACAAAGTGTCTACACCCGTAATGCAACAGAAATGGAGGAGGAACCATGGAACATTTTCAGAGATATGTTAATTAACATTTGTCCGAGTGACGATTTGTTGTGTGACATCTTTTTAAAGGGTTTCAATGAGAGAAAGAGTTTGTATGAAGAGGCTATGAAATCTATCTCGGCCAAAATTTGATGTCAGACATGTGTTCTACATTTATTTAACTTAATTTAAGGATTTTGCACACATTACTATGTAGGGGTGGATGAAAAGTAAAAAAGGTAAATAAACTGTTGGGGAAAATAGCAATAGTCAGTTTTTAAACTTTTTATATAGGTGGCTGTGAACATTTGGGTAAAACAGGTCATTGTTTGTGGTACTAAACTGAGAGCATCAAGTTGTCACCTGGAAGTTAATGAAAAAGAACAATTTGACGTAATAAAAACCCTCTTAGAAGATCTGAAAGGCAGGAATTGCTTTCCAGAGAATGGTCTCAAATATTTTATCATAGATAACTGCTGTACATGGTGCAAGAAATTGCAAGAAACATTTAGAAAAAATACGAAAGTGTTACTGGACTTGTTTCATGCAACCCAGAGATTAAGAAGAACAATTGTGAAGACACATCCATTCCAATGCAGCTGCATATGTGACTGTTCCTGAGTTTTTCGTAGGAGTGACAACCAATCAAATGAACGAAAAATGGAAACAGCCCCAAAGGAAAATATTCTTAAAAACGTGGATAAATTCAGCAGAAAATGGAAGCATATATCTGAAACGTCCACTGAAGGGCCTTTATTGTGCAATTCGTTCGATGAGCAAGTGAAAAACTTACATAAACATGTTGCTTTTGGATGTCTTTCCGGCATACCGCAGAGTTATTCCACAAGCATAAATGAAAGCCTACACCAAAAAATTAACGACCTTAACGCTGGTGCTAAAATGGGCCCTAAACTTGCTTTCACACTTTTGACTGTTTTTTCATGCTTGAAATTTTCATTGAAGAAACACAATAAAAGGAGTGTCGATTATCCAGCCACTTTCACCGCAAACTACGACAAACTGAATCACTCGGGCATCAAAAAGAACGCTTTGGTATAGGTGGTAAAATGCCAAACAACACTACAAGTTCAAACGACCATGATTCTTCCTACTCATTAAAGCAGTCAAGTGCTTTTGAACATGCTATGTCCATGTTACAATTTCGAAATATTCTAAAGCACTTAAGTAATGATGGTAGTGGACTTTGTGCTGATGATCTATTTTTTCATAAAATATTGAAGTATATTTTTAATGGAGAACATAAAATAGCAAATGAGGTATCGGACAAAAGTCAGTTGGAGGGTACTGCAGCGCAATTTCAAGTGGAAATAGTCCCTATAGCTTCAGATGGTAACTGCTTTCTTACTGCCATTGCATTTTCAATCATTCAGCGGATTGTATGAGAATTTGGGAATTCAAGCGTGCAATACAATGGAAGAAGTTTCAGAAACACTCAGACAACTGACAACAGATGAGTTAAAAAGAAACAAAGCGAAATATTTGCCATATTTACACAACGTCCGGGAAAACCATTACGATGATCTTGTGAAAGATTTTCAACAACCTGGTGTATTTGCTGGAGATATGGGAGATGTAATTGTTAAATCTATGGCTAACATATTAAAGACACCTCTCATTACACTTACGAACATTTCCAACTATGAAGTGATAACAGTTACACCCGATGAATTTCATAACTGAAATGATGGCATGTTTTTAACATATACATGTGATGGACCAGGACACTGTGACGCCCTAGTGCACAGAGATTACGGACGGACAGACAAACCAGAAAGTACCTCTGGTAACCTCGAAGACAGCATAAAATGTACTTGTGGCATGTCTCGAAAGCAAAATAAACCTTCCTGTACTGATAAAATGACTGATAGCCGGTGAACGTATCCTTCACGTTGGGGGGAATTCTAGACGTCTCAAAAAATTTTTGCACAAGATTGTCTCTATCCACGTTTTAAAGTAAATTGTATGTGTGATGATTGTCGTGAGAAAATATGACCATATGACCTTTTCCTGGCTGTCTAGCTTTATGATGATCACAAACAACAAGATTAGATTATTACGTCAATGATGTCACTGTGACGTCATCATAATGTAATAAAAATTATGATCTGTGCAATTATTTTTAGAAAAAATTACATTTTTATGCATTTGAGAGAAATTTTATGATTTATTAACAAAACCTGTGCACATGTTCAAAAATATTACCTGACTTGAACATTATATCAATAAGATTTGTAATCTAATTTTTGGCACACCTAACGAAATTTAATATCACGAAACAAGGAAACGTTTGTACAGAATAAAACTAAGGGAGATGAAGTCAAAGAAGCAAGTTCCGAAGGAGACATCTATTTACATGAGACTTTTGTATCATGACAAGGGTGTTAGGGGAAATGAGCTTCTCAAAGCATTTCCGAACTACAGTAAAGCGACGAGAACCATGTGTTCGACAAACGTAAAATGAACAAGGGACGTCCAAGAAGATTAACTGTTCGCAACGAATGCAACCTTGTGAGGCAGTTGCACATACGTAGAGAAAGAATGGGCTCATTTGGAGCATCCACACTTCGAACTGCGGCTGACATCAGTCCTGACGTGTCCCTATGGACAATTCGAATATTTACAATCTCGCAAAAAGGGACTTATGACAAGGAGGGACTTATCACGCAGATATAGCTTTGCCTGTAAGATACGAAGGATGCTTCCGGACAACTTCTGGGAAAAAGGCATCAGCCTTCTACCTTGATGGAACCTCATTTGTGCACAAAACAAATCCCCTTGATCAGGCACGAGCCACAAAATCAATGGCCTGGAGAAAGTGTGGAGAGGGCCTTGCCCTAAATTGCACAAGCAAAGGGAAAAAGGCTGGTGTGTAAGGGAAAACAGCTCATTGCTTTGTTTCTATTGCCTATGGGAAAGGTGTGATATCCTGCGATCAATATTTCAAATGTTTGACTGGGAAGACCTTTGCCAAGTATGTGCGCCTTCATTTCCCATGCATATTTGAAAAGAGTGCAAATCCGACAGCCAAACGTTTTGTACAAGATGGTGACCCATGTCAAAACAGCACGGTCACAAGACGAGCTTTCAAACAGGTGGGAGCTTTTAAGTTTTCTATATTTAAACCCAATTGAAAATTTGTTCTACTTGGTTTCAAAACAACTAGAGAAGGATGCTGTTGATAGGCAGATGACACATGAAACCTTTGCCCAGTTTTCAGACAGAGTGAAAAGGACAATGCTGAACTTTCCTAAAGACATTATTGACAAAATAATTAAATCAATGAACAAACATGTTGCAATGATCATTAAGGAAAGGGGGAAAAGATTGAAGTATTGAATAATTTCATTAACAACTTTTCATGTGTAGTGTACATTCTCATAAATATATATATTCTATCTATAGCATATATTCTTGTAAATATTATGATCCTTCTAAACTAATGTAATTCTGTCTTCGATTGTTAATTAATAGTTACTTAAATCTTATTAATAGTAATATATGCTTTCTTAATGGCAGGGGTGGAAAAAGTATCGGAACCTGGGAACCTAGTTCCCAGAAATTTTTTTGAGTTGAGAGTTTTGCAGAAAATTTTCCAGAAAATATTTCAACATTTTGAGATAACCCTGTTTACTCAACTTGCAAGTTACAACTATTCTACTGTATTTACACTGTACACGGTAACATCAGCAGCTTTTAAATATTTGACAGAAATTAATTCTTTTACCCACCACCCCTGTCATCACAATTACTGGTAAAATGGTAAATATATGCTCTGCAAAGTCTCCAATAAAATGCAAATTAAATAGTAAACAAATAAAAGTGATGGAATAAATAAGATGATAGGACACTTAGTTAAGTGTTAGATCCTTACTATGATGTTTGTGATGTAATTCTGAGTGTGCATCCACACCGGGCAAGCTTGAAAAATATGCCTGGCCACGGTGGGAATCGAACCTACGACCTTTGGAATACTAGCCCAATGCTCTGCCAGCTGAGCTACACTGTCAGGTCGGTTTGAGTATGTGATATTTCGGAACTGAGTTTAGTTCCTTCGACATCAATGTAATCTAGTATTCCAGAGGTCGTATAAGTTTGATTCCCACCATGGCCAGGCATATTTTTCATGTTTGCCTGGTGTGGATTTACACTCAGAGTAACATCACAAACATCATATTCACCTTATTATATAACACCAACACAGGAAAAATCAAGATCCTTACTAATTGGTCATAACTCATAACTGTGGTATATAACAGACAACTATTGTGATGTACAAGCGTACGAAAACCAGCCTAAAGCCCATTATTACTAAAGTACAAATAATACAATAATTATGCATTTGTTTTGTTATTTTTGTAATTGTAACATTACAAATTTTACAGAAAATTTCTAGCCTTTGACCCAGGTTCCCAGAAAGAAAATTTATTTTTCCACCCCTGCTTAATGGCATGTTTGTTTTAAGTACAACGAACAAAATATCAATTTTTTAATTTTTACAAACACTAGACATAGTAGTCCCAAGGGGGCTAATGCACATAACTCTACATGTTACATCATGTTACCATTTCTCCTATTCATTTCTATACACAATGAACATGTTACCACATGTTACCATCTATTTTATAAAAATATGTATACTATTTTATAGAAAATAGTGGTAACGTGTTCCATATATGTAGAAATCAATAGTAGAAAAATGGTAACATGATGGTAACATGTACGAAATCTATGAAAAATTGATGTAATCACGCATGTTAGTAATGTTAACAGTTTTTAAACTTTTTGGGAGGTATTTTAAGACTTGTGTTGTATTATCAACCTTATTGTCATGTTCCAATTGTGTTCAAATAAGTTCGCCCAATAGAAAGAGAGATGCAAAACAACATGGACACTGAGAAATAATCTTCTGTTCATCCTCAGATATACTGTGATTGAAGTGAAACACTTTCCACCGGGAAGCCATCATATCATTCTCGACTGAATCTTCTGTGTTGTATGGACCTCTGTACTTAAGAGGCTGTCTCCGTAAAAACCTCCAGGTCAATATGGGGCTCAAAAATAGATTTCTCTCATACTCTAGTATTTTGAAGATCTATCCTTGGGAACAACTAAAATCGATTTCATTTTACTCAAATTTCCTTTCAATTATTTTTGGGGGCGATTGATGTTCGATCGGCTGGTAACCAACTTGAACTCCGAATGAAGGCAAAATATCGATATATTTTCAGCGCTATTTTTTACATCAAATTCATACCTAAATTTCAAACTTTTTGCTCAGAAATATAGACTTATCCTTCTATTTTCGTTGGTGATATGACTTAGATAATTATTCTTTGGTATAAAATAGAAAACAGCGCAGTTATTGACCCTCCTGAACGGATAAAGGATATCGTCTCAAAATATATCGACTTTGAAAGCTTATTTCAAAATCGTGGCACTTGATTGGCACATGACTTTAACTTTTTTATAAACTACTAACATTAGTCAACAGAAATCGCCAATAATATCTTTCTGCTTTACCATTTGACAAAAATAACAAGCGCACAAACTTTGTAAAATTTGAAAATGTGTCGAAATCGAGCATGCTTTATCGGTAAACCTAATTGTTGATATTAACAAATAAAACCACCTTACACTACACTGAATGAAGCCTGATTATGTAAATATATGTCTTTCATCATTATTCTTTGGTTTTGCACTCGAAAAAAATGTTTGAGTACAGTTTGGCTTCAAGGATAGTCATTAAATGCCAGTGTGTTCGAATTCTGCGCGCCTCAATGCCATGAGTCCTGATTGTGACATACGAATTTCGCTCTGTTCGCTTTGTTTACCTCCTGTAAATAAAATGTCTCAAAGAAATTACAAAATTCAGAGTTAGGCATACTACAGACATAATTTTCATTGTTTTTTTTTACCTTAAACTGTTATATAAATTAAGTTTCGTTTTATAGAATGTACGAATTAATCTCGGGGAAAACCCCTGGCCGAAAGAAATGTACTCGCTGAGCGTAAACATGTCAATCAAAGCATATAGTTAATATCAAAGACGATGAAATGTTTCGTTGCTCTGTGATTTCCCTTTCTTTGTATTGCATTAAATAGTAGTCTTAGACAGTATTGCACGAGGTTTTTGTGTTTAAAATATTGTTCTTTTCTGTTCTAATTCGCGATTACATATGGTGTTCACTACTACTACAGCCGCAATTTGGGGTCACGCAACGTTAGGTAAACGTAAATGATTTCGACAGACAGTTGATTTTATGTTGACAGATGAGAATGACGGTAAGCAATAATGTAGAAATGTTCCTTTTCTACTTCTGAGTGTGGAAAATTCCGAGACACAGTAGACTGTTCTTCGAAGTTGCTGGCGTGTAAGAATGACATTAGTTATCACTTGCAAATTTGTCACCTTTTAAAGCTGTCGGAAAGAAGAATATAAATTAATTCTAATTTTCAGAACCTTTCTAATTGTTACCGAAAAAAGGAATAACATTGATTAAATAACTGAGACATTCAAATGGGTTACAGCTGTTTGCGCTGAATTGTTTTGTATTATATCAAAATATTCGCATATTTTTGTACAATAAGAAATAATATAAATTCTTGAAACTTTATAGCCTTTAGCAAAATGACCCAGGGTCGGCCTGAAAAAGTTGATTTTTTTATACAGAACCGTGACTTATTTGAATTCTAGTTTCCATTGATAATTGTTTCTAAACCTACAGTTGCTAGAAAACTATCCTGAGTGAAACTAACAAAATATTGACATTTGAACATTTGACATCACAGCGAGTATACATTTCTTTCGGCCAGGGGCTTTCCTCGAGATTTAATTTTATAAAACAGTTAAAAAAAACGATGAAAATTCTGTCTGTAGTATGACTAATTCTGAGTTTTCCAATTTCATTGAACATTATTAATGTTAAACATGCAGGTAAAGGTATTTGTTAAAGAGGTATAAACAAAGCGAACAGAGCACAGTTTGTATAGTATGTCACAATCAGGACTCGTGACATTGAGGCGCGCAGAAGACGCTGGACACACTGGCATTGAATGACTCTATATCCATGAAGCCAAACTGTACTCAAACAATTTGATTCAAGTGTCAAACCAAAGAATAATGGCGAAAGACACATATTTACATAATCAAGCTTCATTCAGTGTAGTGTAAGGTGATTTTATCTGTTAATATCAATAATTAGGTTTACTGATAAAGTATGGTCGATTTCGACACATTTTCAAATTTTACAAAGTTTGCGCGCTTGTCATTTTTGTCAAATGGTAAAGCAGACAGATATTATTGGCCATTTGTGTTGACTAATGTTAGTAGATTATAGAAAAGTTAAAGTCATGTGCCAATCAAGTGCCACGATTTTGAAATAAGCTTTCAAAGTTGATATATTTTGAGACGATATCTGTTATCCGTTCAGGAGGGTCATTAACTGCGCTGTTTTCTACTTTATACCAAAGAATAATTATCTAAGACATACTAACAACGAAAATAGAAGGATAGGTCTATATTTCTGAGCAAAAATATTGAAATTTAGGTATGAATTTGATGTAAAAAATAGCGCTGAAAATATGTCGATATTTTGCCTTCATTCGGAGTTCAAGTTGGTTACCAGCCGATCGAACTTCAATCGCCCCCCAAAATAATTTAAAGGAAATTTGAGTAAAATGAAGTTGACTTTAGTTGTTCCCAAGGATAGATCTTCAAAATACTAGAGTACGAGAGAAATCTATTTTTAAGCCCCATATTGACCTGGAGGTTTTTACGGAGACAGCCTCTTAATGATCTCTTTAGAAGTGACGAATACCGGCATGTCACTATCAATACGCACGTCTTTGGCGAAGTGATTCTTCAGAGCGGGAAGATTCACTCGATCTCCTTCAAGTAACAGCAGAAAGGTTTTTCAATCAATCAGCTGTCTTGACCATCTAAAGTTGTTGAGCCAAATAACTTTGGCGTTATCAGCTCCCACCCATGCATATTTGTAGATGCTGGGTTACTGAACGTGTTGAACAACAGCTCCAAAGGCCTTAATAAAAACATCTCCCCACCATTTTGTACAAGAATAATATTACAATACGAAGAATTCAAATTAACCACATGTAAACAAACTTCAAGATGGTATTTTTGCTAATTAAAACGTCAGACTCGTATAATAGTAATTAATCATTTTTTAATGCCATTCATAGCTTTTTGACAAAATCTATTGAATGTAGATCGCCTTATTATACCCTAGAGGGCACAGACAATCAGGAGCAAAAATAATGAGACATTATGTGTTTTGAACATTTTTTCTATCTTGACATATCTATACCCGTATACTTCAATTTTCCATTGACTATTTACCCCTCCCCCCATTGACAATGTTGAGTAAAACTTTTCAGCGAACCATATGTGCTGGTATCGTGACAACAACATTGTTTTTCGGGGAGAAATCTAGAAGTCTCAAAAATTTTTGCACAAAATTGTAGTCAATTCTAGTCCAAGAAAATTATAAGGAAATTCGAATCTGAAGGAAATTTGAAGGACATTTTGGAAGATTGAAAGAAATATTGAAGGAAATGTGAAGGAAACGGCTTAATATTTCTAAAAAATCCTAAAAATACGGCATTTTCCAAGGAAATGCACTTCAAAATATGCTGAAAATTCTGTTGTGCGAGATGCAAAATCTGAAAATTTTCTGGGGGAGACCCCCCATGCTTATTCTCCTTCGTGTTAATCTAGGTAAACTGTTTGTCTTTCCCCTTTGATAATTAAGCACCTGCGACGTCCAGGTTCCTTCTAGAACAAGAAATAGACCGTTATTTGAGATAAATTACTATGGGAATATTTAAAAAAAAGTCGTCATATTTAGATTTAAAAGAAAGAAAAAGGTCATCAGTTTTAGATTAGCGTGAGATTAAGATTAGGGGGTTGGGTGGGGGTTAGGGTTCAAATTAAGGCAATGTCTTAATTTGAACGATTTTTACAATTAAGACAACCTTAATTTTGTGAAAAGATCAAGCTGATTATTCTTGGGTTTTATATGACAACACAAAAGTGATGGGAGGGGGAGGGGTCAACTCTAATACAAAATACAGGTAACAGAGTGAGTTGATTGTTCATTTTATGTATTAGCCTTATGTTTGGTGGTAAATACATAGAATTTCATATCAATTTTTCACTCCAGTATGGCATAAGCATCAATACATTTGAAGTTGACGACCGTCAGATTCATTGCAAAACGCCATAGTGAAAGCCAAGAATAGAAGAATGCTGCTATACTGAGTGAAGAATTGCACATGCATTAATGAACATACACAAGGGTCTACACAAATTGTTGTAATAAGCCCATGGCGATAAAACAATTTTATCACAAAAGTTCAAACATAAAAAATAAATAAATCTCTAGGTGCTTGGTTGAGGCAGTACATTTATATTTTATAACAAAATACAAAAATATATTAATGTGGAAGTTCAAATACCATCGGGCTGTGATGAGTATCAAGGAATTTATTTTATATAGCCTAATGAATGCTGTTTTGGAAATGAAATTAGTGCTGAACTGATTTGGCATTCTTTGAAATTGATTGACTTGTTTTGAAGCTTTTTAAATACAGTATTCATTTGTTAATTCAGGAATAAAAGACCAACCTTTTGAATGCGATGTTTGTAATAGTAAAAGATTTTCAACTGGAAGTTCTTTTAGTCAGGCATAAAAGAACACACACAACCTCGTTCCCAGGGTCTCTCCTTCTGTCATCTGGGAGAGACCCTGGCTGCAGCTGGTCACATGTCTCCCAGATGCTGTGAGGTAAATTTAATTGTAACTCTGAGAGGGGTGAGAAAGGAGCGTGTTTGTAGCGTTTTAAAATTGCAACTTTGGATGAATAAATTTACTGTAAATTTGCAACAAGAAACCGTAAATAGAACTCTTAATATTTATATCGTGACATTCTACTCTATAATCTGGTGTCAAGTTACAATTCAAGCAAGTTGGATCAGATTTCAATATTCAACTCATAGACTTGCCAAAGAAAGCACACTTGCCACTTGTGCAGTGTGGCAATATTATTTTAAACTTACAAGAAAATCTGTATACCTCTGTTATTTATTTAGTATTAATGTCTATCCTGATACTTAGACCAAAAGAATTTATTTATTGATGAGATGTGGAATTGCAACGAAATAGCGAGATGTTTTGATTTAATAATAATAATAATAATAATGATTTATTGGTAATATATCCACAGAGTGGCTCTTCACTTACCAAATTATATAAATTATAAAGTATTCATAAAGTCTATAAACTATTTTACGAACATTACTGCAATATAACTTTGAATATATAACGTGTTCGACAGGACAAAATATTACTTACAAAATTACGAAATTAACTAAGTTAGAACAAAACTTTACGAAACTATATACATTTAAATATTTCTTACTAAGATTATCCAAGTCTTGACCATGCTTTCAAGACTAAGAAATTTTTGGTCTCATTGTAGAATACCCTGTAGTCTCTGCAGTTCCTAATTTCTTCTGGTAATTGGTTAAAAAGAAGTGCTGATTGGTCCTGTAATGTGTTCTTAATTAAAGGGACTTGAAGCTGAGAGCCTTTGCTTGATCTCAGAACTCGAAGAATGTTGAACCAATTGTAGCTTTTGGTAACTTGACCAATTTTCATCGTAAAGCGCTTTGTAACTTAATTTTAGAACGTTCCATTCACGTTGTTCCTTGATAGGCAACCAGTTTAACGATAATACGTCCGCTGGTCTAGCGAATTTACCTAACACGAAACTAGCTGCTGCTTTCTGTACCCTTTGTAGGCGTTTCTGTAAGTACTCTGGCAGTGAATGGTAAATTACGTCGTTATAGTATAGTTTAGATAAGACAAGAGCCTGTACTAAGTTCTTACAGATTTTGAATGGTAAACTGTTTTTTAGTTTCTGAGCGTGGCAAGGGTGGAGTAACAGGATGAGGCGATGTTTTTAACATTCTCTTCCCATTTAAGGTGTTCGTGAATGTAAGACCCTAGTAACTTTGTAGATTTAACTCGCTCTACGTGTGTGCCATTGATTTCGATATTGATGGAGGCATCATTCAGAGAATGGGAGGAAGCCAGTTGTGCAGTGGACAGCATCATGACTGTTTTCTTTGATGGATTGATGACCAGGTTGGCTTCACTCGACCATTCTTCCAACTTGCGAACACTTGACTGTATATCAGCTACCGCATCTTGGAGACTCTCGGGTTTGCAATGAGTGTAAAGGGTTGTGTCGTCGGCGTATTGATGACATTTGTCTTTGATGTACGATTGAAGGTCAGCAACATATAGATTAGAGATTAATGGCCCTAATATAGACCCCTGGGGAACGCCGAAGTTGACTGGACACAAGCCGGATGTTTTGTCGTCAATTTGGACGAAATGCCGTCTTCCAGTTAGGTAATTCACCGACCATTTAAGATATTCATTTGAGAAACCTAATTGATTGAGTTTCGTTAACACAGTTTTGTATTTAATGGTGTCAAAGGCTTTCGAAAAGTCAGCTAGGACCATGAGTGTAACTTCCCCACGCTTCATTGCATGAAGTATGTCGTTTCTAATATCTAGCAGAACTGTGGTAGTTGAATGACCTTTCCTAAAGCCGGATATGTTTTCTTTCAACAGCTTTTGGGAGTCAATGTGCTCAACCAATTGATAGTGTGTAAGCCTTTCAAATACCTTCAAAAGAACTGGCAGTATTGATATGGGACGCATATTACTGTTCAAATTAAAGTTATTACTCTTAGGTATTGGAGTGATCCTAGCGACTTTCCAAGCATCAGGAAATGACGATACAGCTACAAAGGAGTTGATGATGTGAGTTAGTGGACCAGCGATGAGCTGCGCAACAATCTTGAGATACTTTGCAGGTAGTTGGTCTGGCCCGGTAGATGTATCGGATCTGATGCCTTTGGTTTCACGCAGAACCTCATTCAACGTAACTGGTCGTAAAGGAAATGCTGCATCATCACTAACGTTTGGTTGTAGTGTATCAACAAAACTGAGCAGGTCTTCTTTGACGTCGGTTTCAGTATTTCCTGTCGTGCGCTGGGCTGTAGTTGCGAAGAATTTGTTTAAATCGTCAACGTCAACTCTCAGAGGTTGTGGTGATGGATTTAGGACGCGATGTATAACACGCCAGATTTCTTTCGATTTGGAGCTTGAAAAAGCCTTGTTGACAAACGACTTCTTTGCTTCTTTGATTTTCGTCTTCAACCGGTTGCGTACATCACGGAAAGCTTGCCAGACATCAGTTGTGTTGAGTGTGTGGGCTTCGTGGCGCAACGAATCTCTTTGTTTTTGAAGATCTCGGATGTTATCATCATGTAACCATGGCACAGGAGGGCGGGTGATCTTCGTACGTTTCAGAGGAGCGTGACGCTCAATACAGTCGCCAACGAGTTTGTTAAATATGTCCAGTTTCTCATCAGGATCTTCGATTGCATAGATGATGTTAAATGGGAGTGATCAAAGTCCTGAATGTATTCACTCTTCTTAAAATTACGTTCGCTTCGAATGTACTTAAAACGCGGTTGGAAACGTTCTATACGAATGTTTATGCAGGCATAAGGTGCATCATGATCACTGACACTTGAGCACGGTAGTACATCCGTGAGTGTAATACACTTGGAGTTGTTCGATATGATGTGATCAATGAGAGTTGTACTGGTCTGTGTGATTCTCGTAGCTTTCTTAACATGCTGTGTTAGGTCGAACGTTGATAATAAGTCCAGATATTGTTTCGTCAAAGGTGCGTCAGAATTTAGAAAGTTAATGTTAATGTCGCCTGTAAGGATCAGCAAGCCATCCCATGATGTTGTAAACATCACATGATGTTCCAACAGCATGTTCTCCATCTGTTCTAGCCATTGCTGAGTATCCAATATTCGAGTAGATCTATAAATTGTACCCAATAATAGATGACTATGTTTGTTCCGTCCTTGGATTTCCAGCCATAAATGTTCTAAATTTGGATTCGATGTCCTTGCGCCATTTATATTTCACAGTTTCTTTGATATACGCTCCAACTCCACCTCCTCTGATTTGTTCTCGATTTCTAAATTCATTGCCATACCCGGAAATGGAGACGTGATTTAGTAGTTGAGGATTGTCTTTGAGCCACGTTTCACGAGCCCCGTATGTTCGTATAACTAGCAGGAAGTCATCAAATGTTGAAGTCATGCTTTGCGTATTTAAATGCATAAAGGAGAGTTGGGTTTGTCTCGATGCGATAGCGTTCAAATGATGATCTGTGTCAGACGTAACGTTTATATGTTCCTGTGATTAATCTAAACTGCTTAAATCCTTCGTAGAAAAGAACGGGAGCTCTGAAAGGGTACAGTGAGAACATGTCCATGTATCGGGTTGGTTAGTCGTAATGTTCTTATAGATTCAAAGATTGTCACTAGCACAGCGCATATGGATAAGATCGAAACATTTGTCACTGCAGTCGTTTGTGGTTTCGTCGAACCTGTTTTTCACATTTTGTACATTTAGGTGCTTTATATTTTTGAATCGTTTTAGTGAGATTGACGTTTTGGACAGTGGGTTCTGGGTGGGGGTGTACATCTCCGCATGTTAGTATGGCTGAGGTGGTCAGATTGAAAGATGCCGAGGTGTTGTTATAAAACAGGATCCTGCTTTTGATCCATTTGCGTTTTCTACCAAACGTTACAGTTCAACTTAGCGACGGTGCAGCTGGGAAATGAGGCACTTCGATATGTACAGTGGTTTCATCACATACTAAATTGGGCCAGATAATAAGCAGTAAAAGGATAAAAATTGCCACTGGATTTACCATTGTTTGTTCATGAAGGCAGAGTATGTAAACGAGTTATTAACACACACTTAAATTAGTTCAAGCACGCATGAGGGCGTGTTCGTATGCACTAGTCAGAAACACTCGTCGCAATATACAATAGACGTATTTCCGTAATTAGGGAATTCCCAAAGACTAAAAACCCGTAATATGATCTAATATTGTCTACGTCGGACAAGAAGCCGTACACTATAATGTTAGAGTTGCAGATGTTTAGTGAAATATAGTTCTAAAATAGCCAAAAATTCTATAAAAAATGTAGCGAATAACGAGCGATGCAAATCCAAAGTAGAATGGTATTTTTAGAAAAGGTAGAAACCAAGATACGACACCGTAAAGTTGTTGCCTAGGAACGTGTCGCTAATCAAAATTCAAATTTGAAATACCAACTGCCAAAATAATAAAAGTTTAATAAAACAGGAACGGTATATCCAAATGACACCAAATTTACGCACAATAGTAATAACACAGATATAGACAACGTAGTAAAACACACACCAAGTAGAACAAACGGTACCAAAGAAAATGAGCAATATCCAAAAAATCCAACTTCGTATCGAATGACACAATGATAATATACACAAATGAAATAAGACAATCCAAAATAACTTTACAACACGATACAAATCCAAAATACCACAAATAGATGAACAAAATCATAAGCTTTATTTTAATATAAAACTTAATGAAAGAGGATAGAGAATTACTTGTTTAATCTTGAAATATAGCGGAGGTCATTCGAGTGTAACCCTATCTATGAGCGATTAAGATAATATATTTCCGATATATTTTTTTTGATATTTCCGAAATATCGCCAACTGTATCCAGATTGTTGATCTATATAAAGGCCTTATCAAAAAACCGTAAAGTCTGTCAAAAGACGGTTTTTGTCCAAGACCGCGACACTGCGAAAATATATTTTTCACATCCCAAAAATTGTGACAAAAATATTTTTGTGTGATGCAAAAATATTTGTTGCACATTAGTACCCAGGCTCCAAATTTTGCAGACGTGTTTTCCCTACGTGTTTTCTTTCAAAATGGCTACTCGTTGTGAAAGAAAATGGAAAACTTGCAACTCTCCTATTGAATTGGGATATTTATTTTGTCCTATTTGTGGAAATTCGGTAGTAAGTGTTAACAGTGTCACTTCTAGCGGTTCGTCAGGAGAAACGAGTCAATCAAAAAGCAAACGATTTTCTTTAGACAGTTTCGAAAAGTTCAAGAGGCAGAAAGTCAACACAGCTCTTTCTTTGTTCGAAACAAAGGGCGCAAAAGCTCGTCAAAAGAGGAGAAATAAGTTTTTATCTACATTGGTTTGATGAAAGAAATGTGTCAAGTCAAACGAGGGGAATGGCTGCCTCTTTAAATCAAGCCAGGTGCTACAGCTAATGACATCCTGGAAGCTGCAATTCAGAAACATTCAATATTTAATAAACTATATAATTCCAAACTGAAGAACAAGTTGGTATTCAAAGATGGCAGTGAGGTGTCTAACATCCCCGGCGGTGACCCTGAAGAAAGTTTTGTATTGTTTAAGTACAAAGAGTTATCTGGTTTTTCATATGGAAAAATTAAGTTATTCCTCATTCCTGAAATTACAAGTTTTCAAAATCGCATTGATCAACTGAAAAGCTGTCTTGAAGATGCTGAAGATGATGAATTGTCATCTGAATCAGAGGAGCAAGCACTATCTCATAACTCACTGGCTTGTGAAATCAAATCTG
Source organism: Paramuricea clavata (assembly GCA_902702795.2). Classification (NCBI taxonomy): domain Eukaryota; kingdom Metazoa; phylum Cnidaria; class Anthozoa; order Malacalcyonacea; family Plexauridae; genus Paramuricea; species Paramuricea clavata. Next base: position 86,687 of record CACRXK020000135.1, read on the forward strand.
TGAATTCTTCCAATACATTACAAACCATTGCATTACAAACCAATCCACAGAGACAGAGACAATAGAGATTCCAGATGAAGAAGCTATAGCCCAATCAGTGTTTGGGAATCCTCCAGAGAAGGATGGGGCTGCTATTAATACCAATGTTGAGTGTCCTTTTTGTCTTAACAAATTTCTTATTGCAACTGTGGAACAGCATGCTGACCAATGTGCTTCATTGTTTCAAATAATACCGGATGGTGATAATGATGATGCTGTTCAACCTTCAACTGCACCTGCATCTGATGGTACACTGAGGGATATGGTCCAGAAGCTTGCCCAGGTACAGTTTGACCCCAAAGAAGAACCTATATGGATAACTGTACGTCGTTCAAGGTTATGGAAAGATTTCAAAAGAGCAAGGTCAATATATTATTGCCCCCAAGAGAAGCTTAAGCTGGCTCCCTAGGGTTTTTTTAATTTACTACACTATAGTATTCAGGAGACTCCTGTTTCTTTACTTTACATGATATGAAGACGAAATTTATTGGACACATTGACAATGTTCTCCTGAACATTACAAATTGCAACTTTTGCGTTAAAAATCTGTTGTCATGGCAACAACACGCTTAGAATAAAGTTCAAAATTTGTCTTTTTCAGGTCATTTTAAAAATTCCCTTCGGTGAATTTTTTTAAAACTTTGCATAAAAGGTCATACTTGTATAATGATTTTTTCCCCTCAATTTAAAAAAATTAAATCGATACGTTTCAAAAACGTCAAAAATCAATATTAAAAATTTTCCCTTCGATTTAATTTTTTTAGAAAAGGATATTGCACTTGTTGTGCCGATATTAAAAAATATGCAAAGTTTTAAAAAATTTCACCGAAAGAAAACAGAGAAATTTGGGTTTAATTTTGGCAATTTTTACCAGATTTTTACGCAAACAATTTAATACCCCAACTGATGTGTACATGCAGGCATTCTGCATAAAACAACAAGACACAACTTTTTTGAAATCACAAAATATAAATTATGTTTGATATACTGTTTATAACTGTGTCGGTTAATGGTCAACTAAGTGTGGATTATACATGTAAAATTGGCAAAGATATTTAGGTAATTACTAGTTATGATTTCTTGGTATTAACTTGAAAAATGTTTGTCAAAATTCGTCCCGTGCGAGTTAGTACATACGTCGGATGTTTTCGCAAAATGCCCGTTCAAATTTCAGTTTTTATGGTGGTATGTTTGGAGTTTCGGCCCTGCTCATTTCACCAGTAGAGGGCTCATTACTATAAGTCATCTTTATTGTCATAAGTGCTGCTAGATTGTGGAGAAAACACTGCAAATTCTTGAGGAAACTTTATATCATATCCCAATGTTCGCGATCGAACCTCGCGTACGGCGGTTCAAAAAACGTCCAGAATACCGCTTGAAAAAAAAAACAAGGTTTACATTATCTTCTTTTGCAACATCACATCCAAGTATCGTTTTGGCTTTTAGAACTCTTTTTATGCTTTCAACTAAAGCAAAGTTCACACTTTTGTTTGCAAAGTTCACACAACGTTCGTTCGTATTTTGAAGTCATACGAGTTTTAGTTTACATATATACGAAGAACGTAACCCCCGGAAATAAAACCCTAGGGAGCCACCTTAAACATGACTAGGAGAGTTTTCATCCCTCTATATAGTTCTGAACTCACGGATGCTGTGTCACAGCATCGTTAGTAGGGAGTTGTTAGGAGCTTTAGATTTGACTACCAGTACGACTACGAGATTCGTTTATCTGGACACGCCATCCTACACCATCATGTACTGACGCCTTATAAATCTCGTAACCATGCCAAATTAACAACAGGATTTTTGATCTCGTAGCTAAACAAGCCTCTACTACGAGATTATGGCGTGGCTACGTGATGGCGTAAGAAGATAGCGCGCATGTGCAAACATCGTATGTCGTATTCGTAGTCAACTATATTGAACAATATTGTTGAGCCTGAATCGGGTGTAACAATATTGTTCGATGTTGTTGACAACTGTGAACAATGTGCATGGGCAGCAAAACATTGTTCACTCCTATTTAGATCAACTATTGCAACAACCTGATCGTTTTTAGCCGTGTAACACTGACCATAGACAATCCAGAAGACAGAAGAATGCCTTCTGGATTGTCTATGTACTGACTTGTACCCAGTCCCTGAATGAGGATTGAAAAAATATGTGTACTCCTGGGGCCAGTTGTCCAAAGCACGTTGACCGTGAGTTAAAGTTTAAGCCATTGCTTTGGTTTATGTATTTCTGCACGTCATTTGAAAACGTCAGAAAATTAAACTTCTGATGATGCAGACAAGATTTCTGAAAAAATGTCCAACTTTATAAACTAACTTCTGGGAAGTATGCTTTGAATTTCACGTTGACCCAGGATTAAGATAACTGCGGCTCTTGAACAACCAACCTATGCTGTATAACTGGGTAGGAGTCAGATCCTAAAGCCTGGTTTACACTATCAAAGTTTCTGTGATCACATTAGGAATTTTGCATCTGTAAATTTTAGAAAATATGAAAAAGACATGGAAAATATTAAACAGTATTATAAATAAGAAAACTACTAAATCCAGGCTGAACACTACCTTCAACCTGGATGGTAGAGAAACATCCGATCCATTAGAGATTGCTGATAATTTTTGTGATTATTTCAGCAATCTAGGTCCCTCGCTAGCCAGGAAAATTCCAGCATCTTCAGCTTCTGCTCGGTCATTTCTTTCTGGCGAATTTTTAAATAGTATTTTTCTTGAACCAGTTTTAGAAAATTAAATAAAACATATCGCTGAAGCTTTTCCATCTGGAAAGGCCATTGGTTATGACAACATTTCAATGTCTGCTATCAAATTATCTATTGACTTAATTTCAAGACCCTTAACACACATTGTAAATTTGTCTTTAGCTAATGGTTTCGTTCCGGATGAAATGAAAATAGCGAGACTTATTCCTTTATACAAGGTCAAGGCAGAGAATAAACTATTTGTTAATAATTATAGACCTATTTCCATATTACCTGCTTTCTCAAAAATTTTGGAAAAAGTATTTTATAAACGATTATCTAGCTATTTGAATACACACAATATTTTATGTGTAAATCAATACGGTTTTAGAAAGGGTCACTCAACTTCATTAGCCCTTGTTGATTTATATGATAGAATCTCAGAAGCAATCGACAAAAAGGAATATGCTGTTGGAATTTTCCTGGACCTATCCAAAGCTTTTGACACGGTGGACCATGATATTCTTTTTGAGAAATTGGAATATTATGGTGTACGTGGCATAGCATTGGGCTGGATAAAAAGTTACTTTTCTGATAACTCATGTTCTGCCTTTAAATCTATAACCTGCGGAGTTCCACAGGGATCCATTTTAGGGCCACTGATGTTTTTTATATATATCAACGACATATGTAATGTTTCTGATGTTGCAAAACTAATTCTTTTTGCTGACGATACGAACTTGTTCTTTTCGCATATAAACCCAATGCACTTGGTTAATGTGACAAACGGAGAGCTACAAAAATTTTCGATTTGGCTCAGAGCGAACAAATTGTCTTTAAATATTGACAAAAAAATCAACAAACAAACTTTAAAATGGTACTTAATAACAGAGAACTCATTCAAACAAATGAAATTGTTTTCTTAGGTGTCATTCTAGATGAGCATCTCACTTGGAAATCTCACATTAATCATGTGTCAAATAAGATTTCCAAATCGATAGGAATAATACGCAAATCTAGCTTTTTTCTGTTAAAACAATCACTGTTAACTCTTTACTACTCGATGGTGTATCCCTATTTGCAATATTGCAATATAGTGTGGGCATCTACGTATGCATCCAATTTAACTCGTTTGGTAATTCTTCAAAAACGTATTGTCAGAATTTTAAACAACAGTAGTTTCGATTCTCATACCAATTTGATCTTTAAAAATCTAAGATTACTAAAATTTCACGACCTCCGTAAATTACAAACTGGCCAATTTATGTTCTTGTACATGAACATAAATTTTGAAAACCCATTTCTTTTAAAACGGCAAGTACATAATTATAATACTAGGAGAGCTAATGAATTTTATATTGCAACTCCAAGAACAAATCTACGGCAATTTTCAATTAAATATCAAGGTCCACTTCTTTATAACAATCTAAATAATAATATAACAAATAGTGTATCATATTCGTCATTTACCAAAAAAATGAAAAAGCATCTCTGCTCGTCTTATATTATAGTTAATTAATACCCAATAAATAATAACCAATTTTTGTTCATATAATTATCATTGAGATAAATTTAATATAAGAGGAGGTTTGTTACACATAATAAGCCAAGTGGTTTCTCATCAAACCTCCTCGTCACATAAATACCTACTCTTGTAAACTGTTATTGTTACTCTTTTGTAAATTAATACTTTTTTGACCTTTGTAACTAATTATCTGTGATTTTGTGTGACAAATCTAATAAATTCAAAAATTCAAGTTTTGAAGGATTTGTTAGAAATGTTTAACTTAAGTCAGTTTGCTCCAACATTTCTTACCAATCCTTCGAAACTTAGCATTTACCTATGCAAAATTCCTACTGTGATCACAGAAACTTTGATAGTGTAAACCATACCTAACACTTGCAACCAGGCACCATGTTCTCGCACCTGTTCACGTCCAATCAGGAATTAAGATTATGTGTGTTATCTTATTGTAAATCACTACTGACATATAATGAATTGACAGCAGATGAATAATCATCAACTTGATCTGCAGACTCGTACAGAGGATTGCAATTTTCATCTTCCGTTCCTCCAGGGACAGGATTTTCTGCCACGTGTTGCTTTATTCGACGTCGTGGTACTAAGTCACTATCAATACTAGACGTAAAAGACAGGATTTTCAAAATTGAGTAAATGTGACTCAGCTCTCCTCCACAGAGGCCACAGATTTAGTTTATATTTATTAGCGAGCTTAAGCAAGCGATGTTTTTGTCAACACGGACGTCAGATTGCCGAGGAGTGACTGGATTAAAAACGTTTTTGTATCAGTTTGTGGTGATCTTCAACACATTTGCCAAAATGCACGATTTTTAACGGGGTTTTTTTTCTTCCTAACACGAGCGCTATGATGTAACATGCCACCAAAATTAGTTATGCTCACTATTATCACTTTTACACGTGGGATGTACCCCCTAAAATGCATTCATCCAGAGTTTATTCCTCGCGCGCATTCATTAATTACCCGCATGCCTTGTATTTTGCGGGTGTATAACCCGCGTGTTAAATAAAAGTGCAGGGAGTGAGCTCAGACGCATCCTCATTTCCAGGGCCTCACGGCCGCGCGCGACCTAAATAGACCCTGGGATACACGGAACCGGAAGTGCAAGAAAACTTACAGTAGTTTCCAAAGCGCATACTCTTGAATTGGGAAGCTTCAGCTCCCGTAACAATTTTCACAGAGCAGTATTACGAAGAAACGAAGTATTTGTGTTGACATATTTTGATAGAAAAATTTTTCGTAGCGAAAACTGCTCAACTTCTGCGAAATAGCAGTTCTTTGAGAAACCAATCATATCTCTCCGTCGTCTAACCCAGAGCCTAATTTTCCGAGTGAAAATGGCTCTGGGGACGAGAATGGCTCAGACGGTGATAGTCTATTAGAGAAAATGTATTCTATGAAACAAAATATGGGGTCATTAAAGTTTTGCGAGTTCCAAAAGGTTCTATACCTTTCGTAGAATGTTACATTACAGTTTCCATTTTCGTTGTCAGTGCCTGGTTCTCTAGAAACAAAAACAAGAACAAAAATATTAAAATATATATTGATGGTCATTGTCATTACTCGAGTTTGGAAAATTAATACATTTACGTCAAGATCATTTGTGTACTTGCAGCATGACTGTTATGTGCGAAACTTCAGTTGATAGATGGGAGGAAATTACAATACTTTACACAATTATACTAAAATGATATAATACTTTACTTACTTTTCATAAATTGGATTTGGTTGTGCAAAATCGTCATTTTGAAACGCCACCGCAATGTTAGTCTCTTTCTTTCTACAAAACAGAACTTATTATTGTAGCGTTGATTGGACACGAGTCAGGCGAAAATCTGAGTGTATATTGTGATTTACTGGGTTATTGTAATGTTAGAGACGGTTACAGATGAGCAAGTTTTCTATAACAAATTCTCATATGGCAAGTTTTATTTGTCCATTGCACGTGTGTCTTTGTTACACAACAAAGTTTCCATGAAAAGTTTATGGTTATCGGACCACCACGATGGCTAGTATTAGCTAGTGTAACAATAGACTTCTGACCAACCGCAATCAAATTATTTACCTTTACGAACAAAATTTGTACTTTGTCATTTTATCCATGAAAAGTCCACTTGTTCAAAAGCTAGCATACTAGCTTTTGAACAAATGTACTTGCCACAGTAAAATTTGCCAAAGTTTCCTATAGAGACGAACAAATAAAGTTGTCATAGAAAACTTGCTCGTCTGTAACCAGCTTTATTATACAGCACTGCATATTATGCTAAAATATTCTCTCTAGTACGTTTATGAAAATTTCAATCGTATCATAACATATCGTAGGGTTTTCTTTGTGTCGAAGTCATCATTTTCCAATCTAGTGCTCAGGAAACAAAGAAATGGGAAACGGCCTTAATGGTAACCCTAATTCGTGGAAACACCATGTATATTTATTATTGCAATAGAAAAATGTAGCTTGCATGATAATTAATGCAAATTGACCATTTCAGTTCACGTTCATAACAATTTCGTCTTTAGCTAGTATACACGTAAAATGCAGATTGTTGCAGATCTGCAAACAAGTTGTAACAAGGTTGTTGTTCCCACTGCTTGTTCCCAGTGGTTGTGACAAGTCTGGAAAGAGGTTTTGTCGCCTTGTTGCAATGTTGATGCAACAAGAGTGATACAGGCTTGTTCGTAACAAATTGCCGAGTTTTCTGCGAACTTGTTGTCATCAACTTGATAACAACTTCTTAGGTGCAGAAATATGTTGCGAGTCTGTTCGCGTCATCAACCCAATTTCGTCCCCAGGGCATTTTGCCTCCACGGCTGAAGGTCGGCGAAAATGGCCGACCTCTATCCGTACAGGCAAAATGCCCTGGGGGACGAGTCTGTCAAGTCTGGAACAAGTTGTTATCATCTTGTAACAAGGTTGATGACAACTTGTTCCAGACTTGACAACAACTGTGCAACAAGCAGTCCGAACACACCTTGACAAGCTGTGAGATTTTTACGTGTGCAGCGAACAAAGAGTTTGTTATGACACGTGACTGAAATGCTCAATTTGCATCTAATTTTATAAAATAACATGTATATAACGCGTATTCTGATTGGTCGAAAGCCGTGTTTGGATCAGGCCATCCAAACACGGAAGACTACCGTGTTGTTGTTATTTTATAAAACAATTACTTTATGGTTTCCGTGTTTGGATGGACTGATCCAAACACTTGGGAATGTTGCTCGAGTTAAGAAAAGCGCGCAAAATCACTCGCCTTCTGCTCGTGATTTCGCTCGCTTTTCTTAACTCTTGCAACATTCCCGCGTGTTTGGATCAGGCCATCCAAACACGGAAACCATAAAGTAATTGTATAATCATGCACGCTAAATTTGTCTATGCTTTCAATCCGTCGGCTGGGATCTTCATGATGATAATGAAGATCCGGGTTCACGGATCGAAAGCTTGGCAATAATAGATATACATGGTGTTTCCACAAAGCAAAACTTATATTATTACCATGGAAAACTACAAATAAATTTTTTAATCACTAATTATACAAGGGATCTGCTGCTATCTTCTATTAAGAATTTCTTTCAGAGAACAATAAAAATACTTTATTATTCATTGTAATATTTTCTCGTATTCTTATTGGTTGAAAGCCTACAGATAATTTTCCGTATCTCGGTGCAGACATGAACATGACAAATAAATCTCGTATCTGCATGTGAACATGACAAATAAATATCGTATCTGTAGGTGCCTTGGTGGTATTTTGCATGAATTGGAAAAGAGCGGGAAATTTTGTGAAATTATTTTGTTTTGACAATGGCTTCTGCTGCTTCTGCTCGTTTTGGTTTCAACTTGATTGTTTTTTTTACAGAATGAATAATAAAAGAATTATTGAATTCGGTTTACGCAAGATATCAGAAATATTCAGACCTCGGTCAGCGTTAAGGCGTGCAATTTTTCATGCAACTTGTCTCGCAATGGCGTTGCGAGACAAGTTGCACGAGTCATTGCACCGTTTAACATGCCTTGCAATGGTCAAAATCTTTGCGAGACAAGTTGCATGAAGCATTGCACAGAGTAGAAGTCGGTTCTACTTTTGGCAACGATTGCACTAATTATTTTTAGCTAGCATTTCAGCGTGTAACATGGCTTCGTGCAACTTGTCTCGCAATGTTTATAGCTTGGAGAGTTCCTATTGGCTCTCCCCAGTACATGCTTTACAAATAGCGCCTCTCCCTAGTCTCTTCGCATGGTCCCCTATCGTTGCGAGTTGCATGAAAATCAATGCCGCTGCAATGCATTATCAAAATCTTTTTTTAAACATTGCGAGACAAGTTGCATGAAAAATTGCACCGTGTAACAGGGTCTTTATCTGCCTCAGCTTTGCTTCGGGAGTAACGCTGACCTTGGTCTGAATAATTCTGATATCCTGCTGAGCCTCATCCAATAATTCTTAATTGTTTCACCTTTTCCTCGTAACAAGCCAGGCAATCAACACCACGATGCCAATCACAACCACCACAACGGGCACAACAATTGATGTTGTTGGTACTTGAGATTTTTCATTCTTTGTTTTTGCTGCCGTGCCTGTTTGAACTTTTTCTGTAGATGCGGGATTTTCAGAGTTGGTTTCGTATGTAGTGTGAGAGTTTGTTGGCAGGGTATGCGTTGTTTCTGTAATCCTTACCGTTGTGAGAGCACCGGTCTTTGGCGTCCACGTTGAACTTTCTGCTAAGTAAAGAAACATAGCTTTCAGTGACGGGCACATGTAAAATCTTGTGCGACCAATATTTCTCAGTTGATGGAAATTTCATTTCTGTGCGTGTTTCTAAACTCAATGTTAGGATAGATGAGTTACACAGGATGACCTATTAATAATGGGGTCTGGGCCCTTAAGTGGAAGCTAGGCTATAGCATTTCAGAACAATTTCAGAATAAATGCAATCACGCAGATATATATAGTTCGTCATGTGAACAAATTATCTGCTGGTTTACCTATATACGAGGTATAACACAAAGGATCTGTTTGTTCTTTTCCTTGCCCTGCAAGTTCGGCCAGTCGACTGAATATCGGTCTCTCAAGGCGTGCTTCCATTTACATTGTGAGACCAGCCAGAATAGGATTTTGTCATTTATTTGGTAGATCAAAATTAACCTATCCCTGATTTGATCCAGACCAGTCTCAAGCCCAGTGCTGTAGAAGTGGGGGTCGCTTGGGGGCGGAGCCCCTCTTCTTCAAGCTCTGGCGGGGTGAGCCCCCCTTCTATTTAGAAAATCGAGAACTTATTATGTCACAGAGGAGATTCAGTCATCTGGCGATACTAAATAGCGAATGTACTCATGTCCAAGAACGACAAGAGAAAACGTAACTTTGGTTCATTTACGGACCAGGATCTCTGTTACAATCTTAACAAAAATATTTAGTTTTGACTTAAAAAACTCCAGCAGAATTAGTCAGACATTTGAATGATAGACTATCATAGACTTTTAAAATACGTTAAGTTATTCCTTGCACATAATTATGTAGATTAGTTCAGTCTTCATTAGTACGCTGGACAGGTGTTTGTGTCCATTTAAAACAGACCATTTATTATTTTCTTGTTATGTATTAGTGGGCTCGCACTTTCCAGAAAAAAACATTTCTAAGAAAGGTAAGGACGATAAGTATGGAAAATGCAATTTAAATTACGCTTAAATAAGGCATTAAATTTCGAAGAAAAAAATCTATTCAAGGAAAATGTACTAAGCGAATAAATTTTACCCGTATATAATGGCTTGCTTAAGAGTCGTTCAAGAAACTTTTTAAGAGAAACTAGCAGGTTTTATTGCATTCCCGGGGCTCTGAAACGTCTCAGATTTCAAAATTTCCCGGAACCCCTCCCCCAGAAGGCTCACGCCTTCGGCGTTTCCTAACCCCCGCCGCGGTCCCTGGTCATTGTATGACGTCACGGTTTATTTACGATTTCACAGCTTCACGCTCGTCAAGAGAGCCCCCCTCTGGTAAATTTAGTTTTACAGCATTGCTCAAGCCCCATAAGTCAGTAATTCATTAAGCTTAAGTCTTAAAATTTCATGGATTGACCGGTCTGGTCGCGTTAATCAAGAATACTGTCTTGGTTAACGCGAAATTGCGAAACTATTCAGCTGTAGATACGCTATAAGATACGGCGATGCATGAGAAATAGACACGAAAGTCGCTAAAACGCTTTCAAGCTGTAAATTACCTCTATTTAAGACGCCTTTAACATTGAGACGAAATCCTGTGGTTTTTGTGACGTTATTGGCAAGCTTGAGGACTATCGACACCAAGTTAGACTGAGAACGAAGTTTATATTGCTGATAATTGCCACATAACTTGATAATTGATACATTTCCTTCTATACCAGATATTTCCAGGAACTGAGTACTGCAGTGATCAGCCGTGTTAGATGGTATATCCAGTGATATGATATTGAGTGAAATAGTGTAGTCAGGTGGATAGTTAATCCTCCAGGAACAGGATTGACTGGTTATGTCAAGATATTGCAATTTTGGAAAGTTTATTTCAACTTCTGTTTCATTATCGTAAGTTAATGTGTGGTTGCAACCTGAAATGCAGAATTATAAACAACGACATTAACATGTAGCGCTTGTTGCCCTCAGCACTTTACCTCTCCAAATACTAGACAGTCCAAATGAAATCGAATACTTCCAATCACTTGCTGAAAAATTGAATGTCCAAACCATTCAGTCGCATGTAAGAAACGTTCTCCCACAAATTGACACTACAAATACTTGATGTGGATCCCTCAGTCTCCTCATATGTCCGTTGTAACGTTAACAGTGGCGTAGCCAGAACGATAATTGGGGGGGGGGCATATATTCATATATGCGTGTTCTGCTTTATTAATTTCTTTTGAAATCAATTGTTTTTATGGTATGTGAACATGAATATATGAATATGCCCCCCCCCCCCTAATTATCGTTCTGGCTACGCCACTGATAACGTACGGGACTTCTAGGCAGAGCAGTTTAAAACTGATAGTCCGATACGATATAAATAAAGTTAGACGTTTAGTTTCATTTAAATTAAGGAGTAATAGTTCAATAATTTAGTTTTGGAAAATAAAATAGAGTTCACTAATGCAAACAAACCTTCATAATAACAGTAATGTATCTTTGGATCATGTTTTGTGGCGTTGAATGGCGAGAAAAGTGTGAATTCATCTTTATTTCTGTAATCTGATGTATCATAAAGAACGAATTCTGGACTAACTGCTGCCCACTCCACTTTCTGACAAACTGAAGATTTAAAAGCCAGCAGGTAGAATGGTTGATCAATTGGTAATGACATTGGGATGTTAGGATCCTGGCTTCCTTGGCAACAGAAATATATTCTAGTTCTTCCTCCACGAACAGAATTACCACCAGGTAACACTCCCTTCATCTCACTGTCATTCAACCAGTATTGGTTATCCCAGTATCCATATCCGAAGAACAATCTTCCTTCACTCTTTGGACATTTAAAAGGGGAGATTGCAGCAGAATAGATGCAGTAAGTCCCTGAAAGTTGAAACGGATAAAATAAATGCATAATTAATACTACTATAGTTTCGCTTACCTTAATTAAAGTCTTAACCATATGGGATCGCCACGTACTGAAAAATTCGATTATACACGTGCTAAATAGCCGTCAATGGTCAAAACATGGACGTGTGACTTTGTCGAACCCTAGATTTCTACCCTAATTTACACCATGAAATTTCAATGAAATGAGTAATTTCCCTCAAATACTTCTTACAAATAATTTCAAACTTAGAATTTACCTATGCGAAATTTCTACCGTGATCACAGAAACTTTGATCGGTGTAATCCATTGAGGTGTAAACCAACCTTTACAGTTAGCAATTAAGGAGTATAGCTCGAAAACTATGACATACGCGGAGTCGCGCTAAATTGAATCAAAAGTTATTTTCACAACCGTAAACAATTTGTTCAGTACAACAACATTACTTCTAGTCAGTTAATTACCCAATGTGGTGTGCCCCAAGGTTCAATTTTAGGACCTCTCCTTTTTATTTTATATACAAATGACCTTCCGAATGCCTCCCGTATAGTTGAACCTTTGCTATTTGCGGATGATACCAGCATCTGTTACTCTCACTCTGACCCTGTGGTACTAGCTGCAGTGTTAAACGAAGCATTACAAAGCATCGGTTCTTGGATGAGAGCAAATAAACTCTCTGTTAATATTGAAAAACAGACTATGTTATTTTCCACTCCAGGCATAAGAAAGTCTCTTATGATATATCTCTCTCTTTCGATGACAAATGTATTACTCGTAAACCAAAGGTTAAGTTTCTGGGGGGTTTTCTGGATGAGAATCTCACCTGGAAACCTCACATTAGTCATGTCTGTAAAAAGATTTCTAAGTCTATCGGCATTATTTATCGAGCTCCTTTCTTACTTGTTAGCTAGTACTAAATTGTCATTAATATTGTACTACACGTTAATCTACCCATACCTTACCTATTGTAACACTACTTGGTCCTCCACCTATGTTTCCAATTTAAGTCGCGTATTTCTATTACAGAAACGAATTGTCAGAGTACTGACCAATTCTAATTACCGGGCGCATACTGCTCCACTATTTAGTAAATTAAAAATACTCAATATATATAAGCTTAATTCCTTCCATATTGGTAAATTCATGTTTTCTTACCACAATCAGCTATTACCACCCTCTTTTCTCAATCTGTTTATTACCAACAATGAAATCCATGATTACAACACCAGAAATGCGAGTTCATACCGAGCTCATGCATGTAGAACAAATGTAAAGCAGTTCACCTTCCTATTTCAAGGACCCTAATTGTGGAATTCTCTCCCAGAGTCCGTCAAAAGTGCACAGACGATAAATTGCTTCAGGAATAGAATTTTGAAATACTTGCTAGATGCCTAATTACGTTTTTCTTGACCTCACCTAATCATTTTTCTGATCTATATTTTCTGTCACTACTGCTCCAAGGAGACATCCTATATTTACAAGCCCTATGGTTTCCGGATGCCTCCTTGCCACCGATATCTACTATATGGTGTATACATATTGACATTTTAAATTAACTATATTATTATCATAAAATAACTTGTATATAACTGATATCTGTGGCAAATAAATTATCTCGATCTCTTTCTCTATCTCTATAATTGAAATTATTGGGGAAAAGCACAAATGTTGTCGATGTAGGCTTGCACGCATGCAATGTTATTTTATATTTAACGTAAATTTTCTCATTGTTCCTGGCATCTCAACACTTTTCCCACCTCCATGTATTCGCAATCTATTCTCACATAAACCCGACTACATGCGACTAATGCAATCAAGAATCTAACGATTGTGAATGCAGGTGTATAGACAGGTGAAGTTATTCAAGATGATATATACATATACAGTAAAGCTGAAACGTTGTAACCCAACTGCTCTACCAACGGGTACGAGGTTATGCAAGTTGGTTTGAGCAGGTAGTATTTCGGAACTCAGTCTAGTCCCTTCGATATCTGTATTATGTCTTGTGAACAGACTATAGTTGCACGAAACGCATCAATTGTCAATTGAACTGTATTAGGACATCCATGTTTAATTGTTTTAATTTGAAGGTTTTCGTGAAACAAATACAATCAAAGATAAAAAAATTGATAAAGGAATACTAAAATAACTGCAGCAAACCTTTTGGCCATACTGGTCTTATCATTTCTTCATTGTGTGTGGCGTCATTTTTAGTACAGAACCATCTCTTGATATTGCCCCAGTCATCAATCTTGGCCGCCATGTTGAAAGATCTTGAAGTTTTAGTCAAGATCACATCTGTGTCATCTAGATCTTGAAATATCCAGCCTTGTTTCCATGTGAAGTTTGTAGAACCAGGACAACCACTTGCTGCTTTTGGCAAAGTATAAAAACCCTGAGGCCATAACTGCTCTGAATTAGAGAAAAAAAATACTTGATCATTTGGAGTATGCATGTTAATTAGTTGAAGCAACCTCGTATCATATCAGACATGTTTTTGCTCGCTTAAGTAAATAATTTATTAAGTAAATTAGTGTAAGCCTTGAACAAACTACTCAAAACGACCTACACAAACTACATAATGTAAAACGACCCTACATTTCGACATTCCAGGCTGAATGCTGAATTGCAACAGATGCATCCAACGTGGTCATGTCAAACAGTCAAAGGGTTAACAGGGAGGAAAACAATTTTTTCCCCAAGACTTTTACTGGAGAAAAGCAGAAAACTAGGAGAAAATACCTTCAGGATAACCGCAGTACTTGGATAAAAATCTTGAGAGAATCTGAGCCAACTTTATACATTAAGAAACGGTTCCAACCACATCAAATCTGTACACTAAGCATTTTAAGTAATCCTATGTAATCCTACGCTTAACCCACAGCTTAACTTAGCGGCAAAAAGTAACGCTGTCCCCATCTTCCACCTGTGCATGCTTTCTTGCCGTGTGCGAGTGGTAACAAGGGATGTAGTTATCCAAAAATATGTCATAAGTAAGTGGCAATGAGAAAAAAAAGAAGTATATTAGATGATTATGTAGCACCATATTTCTACAGATGTAGAATTTACCTGAATGTCTTTCTCTGGGTGGTGGTGTTGGTTGAACAAATGGCGGGGTGGTAGAAGTTGGTGGAGCTGGCCAATCACAGACACTGTTATCTGTATCAAGGAGTACCCACAATGCTTCACGACCTGTCACTATTTTCGTGACTTGGATCTCATCAGCCTGAATATTCCAAGATAGATACCAGTCTCCAGTTTTTAGAGTTCTGCCTTTACAAGTCCAGGTTATTGAAAAGTTTGAACTGCAGTCACCCATTGTTAAGGAATTATTGTTGTTTTGTTGTATACATTTGTTTTGGTAACCGCTGTAAGCCCCTTTAAGCTTACCATCTGTAGTCCAATTAAAAAATACGCTCAGTCCATATGTACACTTATCAAGTTCAAGACGGTCATTCGATGCAATTGACAAACACTTCTTGGCGTATGCGTTGTATATTTCAAATGAGTCACCTCCTGAAAGGCATACTGTATGTTATATTTTCAACAGAATTGCATGGGGGTATCGAGAAGGTTATGAAATTGCCTAACTAAAACAGAATAGCGTAAGTCTCAGAAGGCCTGCGCTTTAGGATCCCGCCCAGAGTACAGGCCTCTCAGAAGTGCTATCGAAATCATAGAAATTCTAATTTTGTAAACATA
The DNA here is from genome assembly GCA_902702795.2 of Paramuricea clavata. Taxonomy (NCBI): domain Eukaryota; kingdom Metazoa; phylum Cnidaria; class Anthozoa; order Malacalcyonacea; family Plexauridae; genus Paramuricea; species Paramuricea clavata. The sequence goes on from CACRXK020000135.1 coordinate 102,205, forward strand.
TCGCGTTGACAGTTGTGATTTGTTTTAAAATCTTCGAATAAGGAAGCATAGGTCAGCATAGTTTTATGATATAAATTACGTGAAAATTGTTTTCATTGTAACATCATACGGCCAGGCTTGAGTCAATTCTAACCGCTTCTATATAAACATGGAAACATTTTTTTCCAGAAATTTTGTCTGGATCAATATGATGTTTATTTTCTAAAATGTTGAAATAAAAGAAATAAAAGGACACACATTCATGCAGAAAACACAAAATAAAAAAGCAGGTTAAATTTTGGCCCAAAATTAAACTCCCCTTATTTATATTCGTACTTAATTGGGCGCGTACTTAATTTCGCGATTTTTCAAGGCAATATTTTGCGAGACATTATTTTAGCGATTTTGACAGGCGAAAATAGAAAAAGTGCATTAAATTTCGCTTTCTGAACAACATTTTATTTTCAACATTCGAGGTTGTGTTTCCCGTGGCTTGCCATTGAAATCTCAAGAAAAATAAACACTGCGGAGTGCAGACGAGACAAGACGAGACAAGTTATTCGCGTTTCAGCGTTTCAGCCAAAATATTGATTTTTTCGTTTCAGCCAAAATATTTTATTCGACAGCTATTTATATTTTCATGATTCTAGAGTATAATAAATTATGAAGAGACAACAATCAAGCCTTGCAAGAACATAAAATGAAACAAAAACTTAAATGAACTGTTTGTAAATAAAATGAGGTCTCCTTTGTGCACATGCGCAGATCGGACTGTACCGCATTTTTCAGTCATAGTCGACTAAATTTGTCCTGTGTATTTTATATTTCACATGTAGAAGTTTTCATTAGCCCTGCCAACTCAGTTGACTGTTGTACTTTTAAGTACAGTACTATTTTACATGTGACTGACCTAAGTCGTAATAGAGGACATCTCATCATCTAATACCATGCATGCTGCTCATGCAAAATGCGCAAACCTTGCTGACATAAGCATCGTCATAACTCAGCCTAATGTCTGCCTACAGTATAGCATAATTATGATATAAAATAAATGAATATTCACGTTCTCACCTTGTGCAGAAATGCCCGAGATACCCAGCAACAACACCAATACTTGCACGGCCAACAGCTGCAGTGACATGATTGCAGGCAACAACATTTCTACAGCTTAAAGGTTAATAGTCCACTGTCGTTCAAGGTCAGATTGATCCAGTTGCAAAAAAATTAATTAAAGCGTAATTTAATCCACCATAATCTGCATGCGTGTGTGGACACATTGCTCAGATTAGAATCTCGTTTAATTAAAATTATTAAAATTGATTATACATTATGTTGAACTTCTTGACCTCCGGAATGATTTGCATTTGTCTAACAAATTATCAGCGTAGTTGTGCAATAATGGCAAACGTTTTTAAATTCAAAAATCAACACAAAACTAATTAACAAAAAATTGTATGAGTATAGTTACATTGATTCAACCTCGTTTAAATAAAATTTTACGAACAGAGAGCGTCCGACCATCCAATATTCGTTCAGTTAATTATCCAAAGTACGTAGCTATTAATTATCCAAGATTAAACCATAAGCTGTATCAAGCCAAAAGAGTCATAAATAAAGTAAATGAAACAGTTTAATTATTGTATTGGTCAGCTAGAGCACTTTATTTCAATCATTTCGCTCCCTGGCAAGTGCTATATGCTGTAAATTAAACTTTAGCATTCAACATTATGTAATTAATAAATTACAAAGATTATTAATTTTTTTAAATTATCCAAATTCTGTAGTGAAATCATTGGAAGAAATTTATCATTATTCATTATTTTCTGTGATTTTACACATTTGTTCAATAACAGCAAGAAACAGGGAAATTAAAAATCACTTTGGCGATCCTGCAACTATATGATCCTGCAACTATATGAGTCCTTTATAATTAATAGGATTTATTTTGCATGAGGACAGTACTTCACTCTAGAGACCTGTAGACAACTCTATAAATACTGGAACGATTGTTCCAGGTAGAAGGTCATATGATTGGGTGAAGCCAAGATGGCAACCTATAGAGAGTGATCTCTTGTTTGTATAAAACTCGCGTGTATTTTGCGTGGGCTTCGCGGGAGCTTGAAAAATGATTTGAAGGTTTTCCGATCGATGTTTTCAATTTTTCCACATAAATGCTCATTTTTAGTGCTAAATACCCTACCTAAAAGCTACAAACTATAGCTAAATGAAAAGGTAAGATTGGTGCAACTGATTATAATCCATATCATTCTGCATGTTCAGTTCAAATCCATTGTGTTCAGTTCAAATCAACTTGTTTTCACTCGCCAAATAACTTTGCTTTTTATGATGAAGCGTTTCTCAAATTTGCTTTCTGAAAGACCTCTTGCTCCGGATTTAACAAGTCGTCGGCTGAAAAATTATGAAATCTGTTGCACTGAATTCCGCGGAATTTCCGCGTAGGGACCTACAGTATCTACAAGACGGGCTCCTTCAATTCCAGCCATCTTTGGCTTCAAAAACAAAGCCGGAGTTATTGTTCCAGTTTTGATAGACATAACTGCTCTCGATCCCCAAAATTCTAGTTGTGATTGTTCCTATAGGCAAAGATCCTCCATTGACGCCCATCCTTATAGGACTTACATGACGATCTACTGAGGGACATCTACAATCTACAATATGTTACGTACAATATCTAACCGGCCGGGCTAAACTGTTTAGATTATTTTAAATTGGATTTCATTTCCTGGATCAGGCGGTTTCAAGTGCAGTCTCCAATTAGTAGTAAAATACCCCACTCTGGCGGCGGAAGTAATTAGTATGCAAGCTTAGGTGTCGGAAGTAATTAGTATGCCAAATCTATGACATCACTTTGCTGGCCCTAACCCTAACCTTGGGCCAACTGTGATAGGTAGCGCGACCAATTAACCCAGGCAAGCCTGGGCCAACTGTGACAGGTAGCGTTAAACTTGAAATCGACGGAAATGTGAAAGAAATTGAAATCGAATATCAATGGATACGAGCTATCTAATTATAAATATCCTCTTAATTGCAACATTTCTTTATTACAATGACTCTATTGAACTTCGATACTCAGATTATGAAGATTCATTTCAATTTCTTTTACATTTCCGTCGATTTCAAGTTTTGAAAAAGGTCAAACAACTAGTTTGGTTAAAAAACCATACTTCGTCGCATTATCTGGCAGAGCCTCCCCAACTTCATTTCAATCTTCCCATCACACCGCGTGCGCTCAGGTCGGAGTTTCTTCATCACATGCTTCGGCATTAAATATTTTCTTTTCATAACGTTTTCTACACAGAGACACAGGCAGTGTACTTGTTCGGCGATTGCTGTTTCCAGTAGTGCTTGTTGTTGATCAGGCTCGGACGTGCCCAACAATTGAAGAAATGGCTTGTGCCTTAGAAGATTGATCATTTCTGTTCGACGGTTTGGAAGCAAATGAGTAAAACACAACAATAAGGAAGCTTATATCGGAACAGAGAAAGCAATTTAGACAAGGCTCTAAGCCTAAGGAGCTCGGAGCTGGCTCCGAGCCTAAGGAGGTCCGAGCCTAAGGAGCCAACTCCGAGCCTAAGGAGCTCGGCTCCGAGCCTAAGGAGCTGACTCCGAGCCTAAGGAGCTGGCTCCAAGCCTAAGGAGCTTGGCTCCGAGCCTAAATCGGCTTCGAGCCTAAGGAGCTGACGTCAGAGACTATCATATCAACTAAGGGACCGGTCATTATTTATCGTGGGGGGTGGCACCGAAGAGAAATGTTTTTCCTGGTAAAAATTTTGCTGACCCAACCATTAAAAAGCAAAAAATTTGATTACCCAACCTCAAATATCAATTAAAAAATAAATACCCACCCCTGGCCAAAAAATTTACAAAAGATACCATTCTGTTGTCACATATGTCCTTTACCACTTCTGTGACATAAGTTTGATAACGGATTGTGAAATTTTCTGCAGTGTGAAGTTTCATGTTGTCTGCACATGTTGCTACTTTCTTTGGAGATCCCATCGGAAATTGATCAAGATAATGACTCTGATTGATATATACTTTTCGTTGTTTCTTTACACATTTAGTAAATCTTAGTATAACACCAAGTTCATCAATTGCTGCTATTTTGCTAGCAAATCCATGTATAATAAACCCGGGTGTTTTGCAATCAAAAGTGATGCAACCTGGATAGTGGAATAAGTTGACTACTGTAGGCACAATTTTTGGCCACTTAATAATCAAAGGTCATGCATAAATAAGAACAGTCTTTAATATTACCGCCTTACGGAGACTTTATATTAATTGTGCTACTCTAGGATCTAGAAGACCCATAGGTCCCATACTCGACTACCAACATGATGAAGTTAGTTATGTTAATTCATATATAGGATCAATGTTAAAGGCAAGGTGGGCTATACGCTATAATCATTTGTATGGCTTATAGAAGGCTAATTGCTGCGAATAAATTGAATAATGAATGTAGCACAATATTAAATAGTTGCATGATGACGTCAATTCGTCAAAGAAACTAGTCAGACTACATTTACTCTACTCTCATCGCTTAAATTCCCCATACCTGAATACAAAATCAACAGTAAACAGTAAACAACGATTACCTTTTACATACCATATATAAAATGGAGTTTTCATCCTTTCTAGAAACTCACTTCCTGAACTTTTGAGTGCAAATGTAGTATTAACAAGAAAATATTTCTTTAAAAAAGAAATAATGTTTCGTTCCAATATAATTATAGAAATACCAGACGTCTATAATTAGCGGTTGTGACCATAGATCACTTGTATATGTCGAGCAATGAAATTGGTTCATTTTGTGAGGCGGGCGGGTTCTATAAATTTTCATTACCCGGAGGGCCGAGCGGTCCAGAAATACAGTTGTAGTATTTAAAATGAAGAAAAACAAAGAAAACTATATAATAAATATATACCGCTGTTGGCGCTTGAATACTTCAAATATAAATCATCGTGCCTGTAGATTTAACCTGAAGTTCAGGCCCTAAGATTTTGATTGGTTGCAAGTTCACATAAACAACAGTTTTAAAAATAGCTCGGTCAAGGGCTCAAGGGGACAATTATAATAATATAAGGGTCAAACGCACGTAACAAATCCATTATCGATTTCTTCGAATTTCTTTTCTTTTAATATGCTTTATGGCAGAAAATAAATCAAACAAATAGTATTTTGAAGGTCTTTATCAAAATCTTTGACGAATTTTGGACACACGACGCTGAAAGAACAGCCAAACTAGTCATGTATTCGAAAGCTTGTTGTTGACAGCCAAGATGTTCTGCCAACTGGCTTCGCCAGCAAAAGTCTTATTTTTAATATCAGGTCCTACCGGCGTTGTTTTCTGAGCTACATCGCCTTCTTCGTGGTACGGTTGAGAATTTTATTGTTGCTGTTGTTAGAATGTTAGCCCGTTAGAGTATATTCCTTGGTATACCCGCGTCCAGCAAGTTGAGACCTTGAGAAAGCTTGGCAGTCAAGCCGTACACAGAACTGACTAATCGAATCTTTGTTTGCAGTTCGATTAAATAGAGAAACTGACTCTTAATTCTATAAAAGTACCTTGAATTTTTAAGTTTAATTAAAAAGCAAAATGCACACTCTGCAGACATGTTAGACATGTTAGTGAGAATATAATTTTTTTGTGTAGCGAAATCTACAACACTTGTCAATCATATTGCATGCTGTGTCTAAAATAACATGTGGGCGTCCATTAACTAAGATTTCCGATTATACGCCACGCCTCCAAAAAACTTCTTATGCTAGGAGCGGTCATCTCATTGGACGATTCTAAATGTAATTGACGTTTGAGCAAGAATACTGGCAAAGGATTGGATAACTTTGATCTCTGACGTCACTTTCCTGTGATAATTGCTCGAAACCAAATACAGTACCGTTTCGTTCCTGCGGGGAACGAAACAAAAATGTATATCATATTCACAGCGGTTAATACCATTAATATATCGCAGGCTCTCTCCTCCACAGAGGCTTTAATTGGCTATGAAGGCGCGAAGCACTGAGCTCTACTATATATATCTGGAGATCGTGCTCGCAAATGAAAAGTGTCCGCAAAAACATGGCGGATTTCGAGCTCCACGTCCACTATTCTCATGGTACGTTAACTGAGTCAACTGACCACAGCTCAAATGCGTGCGGGCGACATTTCCCACTCCCCCCTGACCAGAGAGCCACTGATCTTTATAATTTTTAAAAAAGGAGTACATTGTAGTGTAAAAGGTTTCTTCTGAACTTTACCAACTACTATCAAGTTCAAGCTGGATCATTAATTCATTCGAGCGACTATCTCCACAATTTCTGCTGTGAAATGTATAAATGATGATCCAAACAGATAATATAAATGAGCTGAACGAATGGTGGTATTTTGGCCATGTCGCATGTATGCTTTTGGAGTATCGGTAGGTGCAGACCTACAGTATTTTGTGTGGAGCCGTAGAAAATGAGTAATAAATTACTAAATTAACGAGAAAGTGAAATAATTGTCATGATGGGAAACAAACTTTTGAAATTTCGAGGACTATGGTGATTCTGTTTCCATATGTTAATAAATAAACAACAAAAGCTGAAAAGCACTACAGGTGAGGCATTTTTCAAAATTTTAATGAAACACTTGTACTGTACCATACATTCATTTATTGAAATATACTATAATTTATTACTATTGTATAATATTTCAACTCGATTACTACTTGTATATAATGCACATATCAATGGCCTGGCCCTGGGGGTACACCCCCAGGACTTTGCAAAAACATGATTCTAATGCATTAATTCCCCCTCCCTCCCCCGGGAAATGTGTAAGTCAAACTGCCCTCCCCCTGGGCTTACAATAAAGTAAATAAAAATAAAAAATAAATACCCACCCCTGGCCAAAAAATTTACAAAAGATACCATTCTGTTGTCACATATGTCCTTTACCACTTCTGTGACATAAGTTTGATAACGGATTGTGAAATTTTCTGCAGTGTGAAGTTTCATGTTGTCTGCACATGTTGCTACTTTCTTTGGAGATCCCATCGGAAATTGATCAAGATAATGACTCTGATTGATATATACTTTTCGTTGTTTCTTTGCACATTTAGTAAATCTTAGTATAACACCAAGTTCATCAATTGCTGCTATTTTGCTAGCAAATCCATGTATAATAAACCCGGGTGTTTTGCAATCAAAAGTGATGCAACCTGGATAGTGGAATAAGTTGACTACTGTAGGCACAATTTTTGGCCACTTAATAATCAAAGGTCATGCATAAATAAGAACAGTCTTTAATATTACCGCCTTACGGAGACTTTATATTAATTGTGCTACTCTAGGATCTAGAAGACCCATAGGTCCCATACTCGACTACCAACATGATGAAGTTAGTTATGTTAATTCATATATAGGATCAATGTTAAAGGCAAGGTGGGCTATACGCTATAATCATTTGTATGGCTTATAGAAGGCTAATTGCTGCGAATAAATTGAATAATGAATGTAGCACAATATTAAATAGTTGCATGATGACGTCAATTCGTCAAAGAAACTAGTCAGACTACATTTACTCTACTCTCATCGCTTAAATTCCCCATACCTGAATACAAAATCAACAGTAAACAGTAAACAACGATTACCTTTTACATACCATATATAAAATGGAGTTTTCATCCTTTCTAGAAACTCACTTCCTGAACTTTTGAGTGCAAATGTAGTATTAACAAGAAAATATTTCTTTAAAAAAGAAATAATGTTTCGTTCCAATATAATTATAGAAATACCAGACGTCTATAATTAGCGGTTGTGACCATAGATCACTTGTATATGTCGAGCAATGAAATTGGTTCATTTTGTGAGGCGGGCGGGTTCTATAAATTTTCATTATACCTGGAGGGGCCGAGCGGTCCAGAAATACAGTAGTAGTATTTAAAATGAAGAAAAACAAAGAAAACTATATAATAAATATATATATACCGCTGTTGGCGCTTGAATACTTCAAATATAAATCATCGTGCCCTGTAGATTTTGACCTGAAGTTCAGGCCCTAAGATTTTGATTGGTTGCAAGTTCACATAAACAACAGTTTTAAAAATAGCTCGGTCAAGGGCTCAAGGGGACAATAATAGTATAAAGGTCAAACGCACGTAACAAATCCATTATCGATTTCTTCGAATTTCTTTTCTTTTAATATGCTTTATGGCAGAAAATAAATCAAACAAATAGTATTTTGAAGGTCTTTATCAAAATCTTTGACGAATTTTGGACACACGACGCTGAAAGAACAGCCAAACTAAACTAGTCATCTATTCGAAAGTTTGTTGTTGACAGCCAAGATGTTCTGCCAACTGGCTTCGCCGGCAAAAGTCTTATTTTTAATACCAGGTCCTACTGGCGTTGTTTTCTGAGCTACATCGCCTTCTAAGTGGTACGATTGAGAATTTTATTGTTGCTGTTGTTAGCCCGTTAAAGTATATCCCTGGTATATATCCGCGTCCAGCAAGTTGAGACCTTGAGAAAGCTTGGCAGTCAAGCTGTACACAGAACTGACTAATTGAATCTTCGTTTGCTGTTCGGTTAAATAGAGAAACTGACTCTTAATTATATAAAAGTACCTTGAATTTTTAAGTTTAATTAAAAAACAAAATGCACACTCTGCCGACATGTTCATGAGAATATAAATTTTTTTGTGTAAAGAAATCTATAACACTTGTCAATCATATTGCATGCTGTGTCTAAAAATAACATGTGAGTCTAGACAGGTTTTGTGTCAGGCCCTATTTAAAATTAGGGCCTGAACTTCAGGTTAAGTTAGCATGTTCTCATAGGTTGATATATAATTAACTAAGATTTCCGATTATACGCCACGCCTCCAAAAAACTGCTTATGCTAGGAGCGGTCATCTCATTGGACGATTCTAAATGTAATTGACGTTTGAGCAAGAATACTGGCAAAGGATTGGATAACTTTGATCTCTGACGTCACTTTCCTGTGATAATTGCTCGAAACCAAATACAGTACCGTTTCGTTCCTGCGGGGAACGAAACAAAAATGTATATCATATTCACAGCGGTTAATACCATTAATATATCGCAGGCTCTCTCCTCCACAGAGGCTTTAATTGGCTATGAAGGCGCGAAGCACTGAGCTCTACTATATATATCTGGAGATCGTGCTCGCAAATGAAAAGTGTCCGCAAAAACATGGCGGATTTCGAGCTCCACGTCCACTATTCTCATGGTACGTTAACTGAGTCAACTGACCACAGCTCAAATGCGTGCGGGCGACATTTCCCACTCCCCCCTGACCAGAGAGCCACTGATCTTTATAATTTTTAAAAAAGGAGTACATTGTAGTGTAAAAGGTTTCTTCTGAACTTTACCAACTACTATCAAGTTCAAGCTGGATCATTAATTCATTCGAGCGACTATCTCCACAATTTCTGCTGTGAAATGTATAAATGATGATCCAAACAGATAATATAAATGAGCTGAACGAATGGTGGTATTTTTGCCCATGTCGCATGTATGCTTTTGGAGTATCGGTAGGTGCAGACGTACAGTATTTTGTGTGGAGCCGTAGAAAATGAGTAATAAATTACTAAATTAACGAGAAATTGAAATAATTGTCATGATGGGAAACAAACTTTTGAAATTTCGAGGACTATGGTGATTCTGTTTCCATATGTTAATAAATAAACAACAAAAGCTGAAAAGCACTACAGGTGAAGCATTTTTCAAAATTTTAATGAAACACTTGTACTGTACCATACATTCATTTATTGAAATATACTATAATTTATTACTATTGTATAATATTTCAACTCGATTACTACTTGTATATAATGCACATATCAATGGCCTGGCCCTGGGGGTACACCCCCAGGACTTTGCAAAAACATGATTCTAATGCATTAATTCCCCCTCCCTCCCCCGGGAAATGTGTAAGTCAAACTGCCCTCCCCCTGGGCTTACAATAAAGTAGTTCATAATATAAATAGCATACAAACAATTAAAAATTATTATACAACCTGGGGTATCACAATGGCACTCATGTATTCCGTATTTATTTATTCAAATTTTAGCAAGACCACTACAAAATATCATAAATAATAAGTTGCCGATCGATATTTTTCTGTGTGAGCCTGTGATTTTGAGTTCACACCAATCATGTACTTCATTTATAAAATTCAAATTGTCACGTCAAAGTCCCCTACTTCCCCTCCCCCCATCGTCCTATTATTGCGAAGTTTGTAAGGGAGTGGTCATTATTTATGGGAGGGGGGAGGACAAAGTTTTACCCTTATAAATAGGGGGGGGGTCAAAAAAGTTTTAACACAGAGAAAGGGGAGGGGGGTCATAAAAGTTTTTGAACTTAAATACCATGTCTAGAGTTCTGATTTCTATAATCACAAATAGCAAAAAAGAAGACTCTGAAAATGCTATTCCCAACAATCTAGATACTCAAAATTTCCCTGCTCTGGGGTGGACATCTACAAAAAGGGACCATACCATATTGAGTGCGGAGAGATGACAGATGGTTGTTGGTGACAAAAAGTTTGGTGTGGTATTGTATGTACTAGTAGGGGAGTCCGGGGATTCTCCCCCAGAAAATGTTTTGTATTTTTCCACCCCTAGAACTGAAATGTAAGCATTTTCTGAAACAAATTTTTGGATATACAACATTACATTGTGTGTTGATAGACCGAATCTGATCAGTTAAGTGTATTTGCATGGTATGTTTATGTAAATACCACAACTGGGTCACTCAGGGGGTAGCAAGCTTGTTAAACTTAGTGTACCCGACTCCCATGATTGCGAGGCACTACCATGGTTGGTGCCCAGACAAGTTCTTAAAAAAATGCTGTGTTCAAATCATTTTGCTGTATGAAGACGGGTCATGGGTTAGGGTTATGGTGGGACAAATGTTGCATTGCAAAGTAGTAACACATAATATATATTTTTAATCACATATGGTTGAATCATATTCACCAGGGTAAAACATCATGAGCTATATTAAACAGATTGTCCTAATATCTAACTTTACATGCAATGCACACCTGTTTCATTGCTGTTAATTTTTCAATCCACACTGGGGGGTGGGGGTCAGAAAAGTTTCTACTTTTATGAGGGGGGAGACACAACAAGTTTGCCT
>CACRXK020000136.1:0-40037 GCA_902702795.2 Paramuricea clavata
TTTATTTACCCTCATCATTTTTACTGAATAGAGTTTATCTTTTTGAAAAGCGATTTTTGTTATAGCTCTTGGTTACTGGTTTACGTTTATGTCGATTTTGGTACCCATGAGACCAACAAGTTGCAGTAATCCTCGAATGAAAATGGATATTCGAAGAGCATAAAAGCCAACTCCTAGCCATGTAACTTTATCGCCTGAATTTTGAATCATTCCACAAACTAAAATGCTGATAATGTAGATGCTTTCCATACTTGAGATGTTAGTGAAGTTTTTCCTACAATTTAATTTTCTTGATCGTCGTCTTAAAAATACAAAATCATCAGTTGAAATTTCACTCGTCTTGTTTTTTCAAATTTTCGAATTTTTGTAAAATATCACGTGCGCCAGCAATTTCTCTGCAAAGCGGCAGCAAATTTCCCAGCTGCTTAATGCTTTCCTTTCCCCGAAAATATATCAATACGAAAACTAAGAATTCAATATATGCGTCCAAATAGTACACACATAAAAATCCACCCGAATCCGACCATGGCAACCTATTTATTTCGACCATCGAAAATCCAAGATGGCCGCCAAATCCAAGATGGCCGCCATTTTTGAACAAAAACCAAAATAAAACAGTTACACAATTTCACTTGGTGGAGTTAAGCCTCTAGGCATGTTTATTGCCTATTAAAACATGTAAAACCGGCATTGAATCGAAATCTGAGCTTGCAAATCATATTTTTTTTAAAGTTGTTAAATCCAAGATGGCCGTCAAATCCAAGATGGCCGCCAAATCCAAGATGGCCGAAGTCAAGCTTATTTAGATATGTATTAGGCACCATTTTCCACAGAAAAGCAAATAAATTCCAAATACTAGATACTTAGATTATTTAAAATTATTTTCATGTGTAAAATCTTTTTATAAAAGCAATAAAACCCATTTACAAGGGGACAGCTCTTCGTATAAAAAAGGACTGGGAAAGACACTGGAAATGATTTTTATTGCTCAACTAAAATGTGTTTCTTGCGGGCTTTATAAAAGTGAGCCAGTGTATCATACCGCAGTTCTTCCTTGACGAAACACATTCCCTTTTTTTCTTTCAGATGGGGCAAATTTTGATATGTTTGCAACACTCATAATTCTACTTATAAATCTCGAAGAAATTAAAGTTCACGTCAGATATCATCATCAGCGGCAGCATCAAAATCCTCACGATCCACTCGCGGAGAGTTTAGATACGCAATGCCCTTACATTGGCCGCACGCTGGAGTGCACTGAAGACCGTTCTTGAAGCAGGTGCAATATTGTGTATCACATCTGCCACCACAATTACATCTGATGTTTCGCAGGAGCTGCGCTGGGCTGCTGGCTCTGACATCGGCACAGGAACAAGGCCTGTTGAGGATCTCGCCCATCCCCACTCCTCAGGAGGAATATCGTTCCCTTTCCATGCCTGTACCTGGAGAAAGACACTTGTGACTGTGAAATCGGGCGGCGTCTGATGTCGGCGGAAGCTTCTCTGGTGGTACATATCCAGCTGCTGTGGCCACGTTCGTTTGAAATCTTTGGAGCCTTGCAGTTTTCAAATCATCTACTTGGCTTCCATACATGATGAGTAGGGCCCTTTCGCCAGCTGTTTCTAGGGCCACTTTTGAAGACTCGCTTGCCATAAACATTGCAGCACTTTTTGCCAGGGCAGCATATTTCTTCAGAAACCCACTTTCCCGATTCCATGTGGCCTTGAGGTCGTATCACAGCCGCTAACAGCATGGAGAAAAGGAAGTGACTCTGACAGCTTAACATCTACTCTGCGCTTGATGGTGCTAGCGCAGACAGTTCGTTTTGCAGCGACCACGTATACATCACAAGCAGCAGGATCTGTGTGGTGAACTAGCAACTGGAAAACATCAGAATCTTCTGCAACGACTGCTACTGGACTTCATAAGGCATATGCACAAGCCCTCTGACAAATCTTGTAGTCTGCATCTCCTGTGGCGTGCTCAACATGGATTCCAGCTCGACCCATTTCGTCAGCGAGGACATGTCTGAGATAAGAAAACTGGTAGAGGTTTTCAACAAGTGCAGTGTATTCAACACATCCTCCGCGAAAATTGTAAGCTTATCGACTGGACTACAGTAATTACCAACGACTCCGTGAATGCTGATGATGCAAAGTCGGCGGAGCTAAAGTTCTGCAGTCAGCGGTTGGTGAGACGGTCTCAGCGTATTCGTTTTCACAGAAGAATCAAGTCAAGACCCTTGCCTCTGCTGTATACGTGAAAACGCCCTCTGGAGGACAAGTATAGCTGGATCCCCCAACACTTGTATCCGCGCCTTCTTCTTATGGGTGTCGGAGACATCCCTCTCTCTGAATTACTCGGCTACGAACTGTGCTCTCTACCGGCCGCTCTTTTTGACAACTACATGCGCATGAGAACCGGCGACAAAGCAAAGCTAATTCACCATTTAGTCAAGCTCGTCCCCGAAAGTGTTGTTTCGACACTCCCCACTACAGGCCTGCGGAATATCATCGACGGAGAAGGGCCGCTTCACAAGTTCGCATGGCCAAAGAATTCCACGTACGCTGAAATATGCACTCTGTACGTTCGACATGTGAGTAGCAGCTACGCCAATGCCACGGTGATTTTTGATGGATATCATGGCACCAGTGCAAAAGACGAAGCACATCGACGTCGATCAAGCAACGACGTTCGCGCAACAGTGTCCGTTACCAAAGAAACGCACCTGACGATGTCCAAGAAAGCTTTCCTTGGGAATTCCTCCTCGCTGACGAAATGGGTCGAGCTGGAATCCATGTTGAGCACGCCACAGGAGATGCGACTACAAGGTTTGTCAGAGGGCTTGTGCTTATGCCTTAGGAAGTCCAGTAGCTGTCGTTGCAGAAGACTCTGATGTTTTCCAGTTGCTAGTTCACCACACAGATCCTGCTGCTAGTGATGTATACATGGTCGCTGCAAAACGAACTGTCTGCACTAGCACCATCAAGCGCAGAGTGGATGTTAAGCTGTCAGAGTCACTTCTTTTTCTCCATGATGTTAGCGGCTGTGATACGACCTCAAGGCCACATGGAATCGGGAAATACGCCGCCCGATTTCACAGTCACAAGTGTCTTTCTCCAGGTACAAGCATGGAAAGGGAACGATATTCCTCCTGAGGAGTGGGGATGGGCGAGATCCTCAACAGGCCTTGTTCCCGTGCCGATGTCAAAGCCAGCAGCCCAGCGAAACATCAGATGTAATTGTGGTGGCAGATGTGATACACGATCTTGCACCTGCTTCAAAAACGGTCTTCAGTGCACTCCAGCGTGCGGCCAATGAAAGGGCATTGTGTGCCTAAACTCTCCGCGAGTGGATTGTGAGGATTTTGATGCTGCTGCTGATGACGATATCTGACGTGAACTTTAATTTCTTCAAGATTTATAAGTAGAATTACGACTATTGCAAACATATCAAATTTTGCCTCATCTGAAAGAAAAAAAGGGAATGTGTTTCGTCAAGGAAGAGCTGCGGTATGATACACTGGCACACTTTTATAAAGCCCGCAAGAAACACATTTTAGTTGAGCAATAAAAATCATTTCCAGTGTCTTTCACGGTCCTTTTTTATACGAAGAGCTGTCCCCTTGTAAATGGGTTTTATTGCTTTTATAAAAAGATTTTACGCATGAAAATAATGTTAAATAATCTAAGTATCTAGTATTTGGAATTTATTTGCTTTTCTGTGGAAAATGGTGCCTAATACATATCTAAATAAGCTTGACGGCGGCCATCTTGGATTTGGCGGCCATCTTGGATTTGGCGGCCATCTTGGATTTAACAACTTTAAAAAACATATGATTTGCAAGCTCAGATTTCGATTCAATGCCGGTTTTACATGTACTGATAGGCAATAAACATGCCTAGAGGCTTAACTCCACCAAGTGTAACTGTGTAACTGTTTTATTTTGGTTTTTGTTCAAAAATGGCGGCCATCTTGGATTTGGCGGCCATCTTGGATTTTGGATGGTCGAAATGAAGAGGTTGCCATCGTCGGATTCGGGTGGATTTTTATGTGTGTACTATTTGGACGCATATAAACAAATTTAAGGTGAATGGGCTTTGTTACGAATTTTGTCGAACCTAAGTCATTCGTTTACTGGACTGCCGTTCCGGGCGTAAGCCCGCGGAGAGGGTACTAATACCACCCGGCTAGTTACACCCGGGGAAACGAAAGAATTAGCGAAGCTTGGAAAATCGTTTCACATAACAAAACGTAAACATTTATAAGAATTGATTTAGTATGAGAAATTCTAAAGTATAGGGCAGGCACTAGTTTGTTTCAATTGTTTATGTAGGCCTATGGCTTTGTATTCATACAGGGTGTTAGCCAGAAGTAAAAAAAAATCCGCGTTCACCTGAAATTGGGAAATTATTTTAGCTTGAAGCCGGGCATTTCTTTGTGGGTCTGGGGGCATGCGGTTGCCCCTCTCGATTTTAAAATTTTTGTGTCTTTGAAATGGTATTTCCCGCATGTAGTTATAAACATGTTTTTAATGGCGTATTAACAACATTGAATATCTATAACTAGTTTTTGGCTGACCCAAATTGGGAAATTGCGACCTCAAGGTAATATTGGGAAAACCGCGTTTAACGCGGAATTTTTTACTGTAGCTAACACCCTGTCATATAGACTTAGTTTGTTCATGATTTTGCAGTTTTTGAAAGCTATCGGCATTGTTTGCGAACGTTTCTTAGTTCAATTAACTTTTGTAGATGTTCATGATAAAAAGGAATCAAATTATTTTCATAAGCGTCCTGTACGAATTAAATTTATTTCAGTTCGAAGTGCGAGTAATAAGTTGAAGCTCGAGTTGAAGAGTTTATATATATCGGCAAAAGGCAGTAATTAATTTCAATTTTCAATTCACATTTAAGGGACCGGTCATTCATTATAGCGGGGGAGGACTGGTGCAAATGAAATATACCATACTCATTTTTTTCTGACCCTTCCCCAAAGTGATGCACATTTAGTGCGGGACATTCCAACACCACATATTTTATTGTTCATCTTCTCAGTTAATTTTGAAGTAGCGCAAATGACAGATCCTTTTAGAGGTAGTACAGTGAGTATGAATGATTGAATCAATAGTACAGTGAGTATGAATGATTGTGATGATAAGGGTGGAGTAGGATTTATATTGTAGTGTGATCATAGTGTTGGCAATAATGTTGTGTTGGCAATAATGTGTAGTGTTGGCAATAATAAGTGATCTGTGAGGGATAAAAATTAATTATTAAACCGTTCAGGGTTTGATTTTATAAAAAATATGAGTATACAGTAATAACTAAAATATGCACATATATGACAAAGCCAAAACAGTAAAATGCATGAATGATACGATATGGCCAATCATTAGCTATATAGTTCAGGTGTTAATTTTGCCGCCTAGAGGATCCACGTTTATCATTGTACTTTGTTATTTTAGTTATAAAATATCCTAGGCATGCTTGTGTTATATACACTGTTACTTGAACAAGGAATCAGTAAACCAAAAGATCCCATTTACTTTAATAAAATAATAACTGTCCTGCTTATTCTTGAATGTTTATTAAAATGTCATTAATTAAAAAAAATTGCTATGGTTTTTCTTGCACAAATTTACATGACCCCCCTTTTTCCCTTGCATGAAAATTAGTGACCCTCCCCATTTTGCACCAGCCCTCCCCCCTATAATTAATGATCGTCACTAAGAATAATATACCTACTTTATATATTTTAGAAATTGATAGTTCTCTATTTAAAAGTGTTCAAATTTCATCTAGTACTTTTTGCAGATTTGTACAAAAAATTTAAAAAACAATTATCGTGTTGCCATGACTACCATGACGTGCCAACGCGAGCCTGCATTTAGTGTTGGCGTAATTATATAGGCGAGGGGGTGTTACATGCATGTATTTCTAGTCTAGTATAATAATTACTTCTCCACTATAAACAATGACAATAAGACATTATGGAGTAGTATTAATCAGATCATGGGTAATAATGATAACCGAAACAAGATGGCTCCTTCAAAATTGATCATCAATGACCAGGAAACAATTGATAAGAGATTCATAGCTAACAGTTTTTTCTTCAAGTATTAGTATGAAACTGGCAGAGGCGCCAATACCAAGTGCAAAAACGTCTCTGTATGATTATCTCAAATATCAAGATGCAGGAAGTTTCTTTTTATCATCAGTTACTTCCACTGAAATAGAAAATGAAATTGCTGCACTAAATTCAAATAAATCAATCGGTCTTTTTAGTAGTCCTGTAAAAATGTTGAAACTTTTTAAAACACCACTGTCTAAACCTTTGGAAATAATATTTAATTTTTCATTTTCAGCTGGTATCGTACCAAGTAAATTTAAAATTGCCAGGGTTAACTATATACCTATACATAAAAGCGGATCACAAACATGTATGAACAACTATAGACCAATCTCATTAATTTCAATTTTTAATAAATTGCTGGAGAAACTAATGCATAAGCGGTTAGTGAATTATAGTACTGAAAAGAATATACTTTATCACAAATGAAAAGAATAATACTTATATGAAATATGAAAAGAATATACTTTAGATCTAATCACTCAACAGACCAATGGCATGCAATATTGTGCATTACTGATACTATTCAAAGATGAACTGATAACCAAAGATACTGATGTGGAATTTTTCTTGATTTCAGTAAGGCTTTCGATACTGTTGATCATGGTATTTTGAATCGTAAATTAGAACTTTATGGCATAAGAAGCATTGCGAGAGACTGGTTTATGTCATACCTAACTAATCGAAAACAATTTGTTTCTATACAAGATATTAACTCAGAGTATTCAAATATTTCCTGTTATGCACTACAGGGGACGGTACTTGGTCCTATTATTTTCATTAAATAGTAAGAATAAAATTTTTGATAAAATTTTGAAGAAGCCAGATGTATTAAATACCTAGGGGTGATGATTGACACTAATCTTATGTGGAAAGAGCATGTAAATTATCTTAATAAAAAAATTAAAAGATCAATTGGCCTGCTTTCAAAGAGCAAATATTATGTTGATTTAGGCTGCCTTATAAAATTGAACCATACTTTAATTTATCCATATATGGTGTATAGTGGCTTGGGGTAATACCTAAGAAAAAATAACCATCAATCCGTTGTTTATTTTACATAAAATGCTGTTCGCATCATGACGTTTTCTAGATTTGATGATCCGTCAAGTCCTTTGTTTAAGTCAACAAAACTGCTGAAAATTGCTGACATAGCATATTTGTATACATGCTTTTTTATGTTTAAATATCATAAAAATATGCTACGACTGCATGACATTTGATGATTTTTTCGTTAGAGTTAATGAAATACATCATTATAATACCAGACTTTCTGCCAAAACATCATATGACCAGAAATTTGGAATTGATTGAATGAATCGATTATATCGCTTTAAAAAAAGATTACTACAGCAATGTTTGATAAATATTAGCTCATTATATATATATAGTCACTTTGTTCCATTTTGATGATTTGTTTTGTTGTGTATCTGTCAGCTAATCCATTTTTGAAATTTATAAAATACTAGTTTTTGTGATTATTTCAGTTAGCTGATTGATGTGTATAATAATATACCTCTACGGTTGCTTATTAAGTTAGCCCATTGTGGTTATTTAAGGTGGTTAAAAGCAACAGGTGTCTTGCAATTATGGATTTCTTTCCTGTTGAGTGTGATAAAAATTGTAAAAAATGCTTATAGACACAAACAAAATGTTTTGTTAATTGTTGTTGTTGTTGTTGTTGTTGTTGTTGTTGTTGTTGTTGTTGTTGTTGTTGTGAACAATAAAAAGTTGTTGGGTGTAAATAGCCGGGCGGAATTAGTACCCTCGCGCCGGGCTAACGCCCGCGCTCCGCGCCGTTTGTTCGGGGAATAAATAAAGAATATATTGGAAAAAACCCACATTCATATATTTATTTAATTAAAAGCAAATTGGCATCTTGGCAAATATAGAAACGCGGATTTGCGTCGAAGAGCGTCAAGCCATTAATTAAACTAAAAATTGAAATGTTGCCTCAAAAGCTAGAAACCAGGGGCGTAAGAACCGGGGGATACAGGGGGCACGTGCCCCCCCCCCATTTTTTCAAAGGACCAAAAGTGCCATTTTTGTGATGAAAAGTGCCCTTTTTGTACAAGCTAATGTCGCTGTAAATACTAAATTAACATCAAAGGTGCCTTTCTTTTTTGAAATTTCCGGATGTTTTTGAAAAAATTTGATCATGCCCGGGGAAAATGCCTGGGGAAAATATCTGAAAATGTTAATGTTTCATTGATCTCGTGCATTATTCTGTTACCACATGCAAATCTTTCTAACAAATGTTTCCTAGGTTGACTTAAACTCTTTAGCACTATACTTAATCATAAAAAATCTTTAAGAGTAGATAAGATGAGATATATCACTGTTTTTTTTCCGATAGTCTGATAGATTAAACATTTTCTGTCGTTGACGAGCACTCACTTCCGGAAGGCAATATAACTGCTGCGCCTCTTTCCAATGTGCCGTAAGTACTATTACTCGCGATCGTCCCCATTCCACTTCCAGCCGAGTCAACATGAGTTATTCTGCCCAACTTGTCGTATGGGGAAGGAACATGTCGGACGTGGTGCATGACGTCATAAACATGGCGGCCAAACTCGTCGATATTCCCCCACACGTTTCGAATCCACTCCATAGCTAATGGTCGAATTACCTGAAGTTTATCATACCATGAATTTCTCGCGGGTCTTGTGTTCATGTAATCATTTCCGTAGCCATTTCCGTAGCGCACCACCCCACGCGAGAGCCCTGGGACAGGATTCCCGTCAACTGTGAGGTTCCAATATCTATCGCTAGTGCCAGCCTCTTGTGATGAACTCGCTTCTCCTGAAGTATTGTTGCCTTCCAGCTGTTGAGCATCGCGGGAATGTTGCAGTAAAAAATCCAAACGGGCGTCATAAGGAGAGCCTAGTGAATTCAAATTCCAAAATGGAGATCTTGTAGAAAGACTAATAAAAATCAAATTAGAACTTAATCTCACCTTTTTTTCGACGATGTCTTCTAAGAATGAAAATAAAACATGCAACTGCTACAACCATCACAAAAACAGCAGCAGCAGTGGTGATACCAATCATCTGGGAGTCGAAGTGAGCTAAAATTTTTAAATTAAACATCGTTTTTTTCATTTGAATGAAGATTTACTTCTTTTTAACACCTTCCACTTTGTCGCGCCAATAATATTAACACTTTTTGCAAACTACATAATACAAGGGGGCGGGTTGTAGCCTATGAAGACCAGAGAAGGCTATCCATCGGATATTGTTTTTTTCAACCGTAAAACTGTTTCAAAAACAACTAAAGTACCCACATGAACCCTTAGTAAAATAAAACTTCAGTTTGCACATACTACCGTTAGGACAATTTTAGAAAGGTTGAAAAATTCACCATTCGAAGGTTATGGGGCCTTCGTAAAACCGGCGCCTGGTCATTAGCAGCTAGAACTCCTCATTGTCATCAGCTTTGTTACGCAAGCGCTAGAACCTATACTTTAAAAGTTCCAGGTAACCTACCCTGGATCAGAGGGTTTCCTCTTTCGCTGAACATGTAGCCTGCACTCAGACGCAGAGTAGCCTAGCTTGGAAATAGACCGCAAGCGTGAAATATATATTAATAAATTACGTCAGGTAAATGCAATTCCACCTGCCGCTCCAAGAGGTTTCCTTCGCCTTGTCACCTGACACAAGAAAGCCTCTGCTGCCAGGGTAGGCGGAACTGAGTTCATTTGACAATTATGTTACTTATCCCTTTCCAGGATCAAACTCATCTGTTCAAATATTTTGTTCAGGTTCATCATTGAATGAACTTTATAGTCTAGTTCCTAATTTTTTTATCAGTTCCGGCCTGAAACCTAATAATTAGGGTTTAGGCTGGAACTAACCAAGTTTTAGTGCACTCGTAAATTTTAATTTCGTGCTGATTCATGAGAGCGAAGTTCCCATACCAAGGAAAAATTCGTACATAATTATTATCGAAAAGAGTATTATAATTTTATCTCCACCAAGAACGCGTTATTTTGACACGTTCTCAAAAATTCGAACTGCCTTGCTAGTTGATCTTTATCGTCTTTTGGAATCATCACCAATTTTTAGAGAATAATGAAGTAAAGTTGGGCTATTGTTATTAGGAAATGAACGTAGTGGGGAACATGAACGTAGGGAAGGATCTGAAGTTGGGGGGGTCGGAGGATTTTACCAGAAATTTGAATTTCAATGTTAAAAATTTACCTGAAGTGTAATAATTCTAACAAAGCCTTTTTGTGATTGATTTGCACTGTCATGCTAAGTTTCGGGAGAAAAGGGGGGTAATTTTTGTACATTTTTGAAGCTCTATAACTGAATTTCTGGCGTTTTCTAAACCAAATTTGCAAACAAATTGGATGTAAATTGAATGTATTTTACAAAATTGGTTATCGATTCACAAAATTAATTAATTTATTACGCAAATTTTACCTGAAACTGTCAAAATTTTAGCTTGAATTTTACTTGCTTTTGCTCGAGTTTCACAGTTGGGGGGGGGGGGGTTACACCCCACACATACACACCCGGTCGATACGTCCCTGGTGGGGAACCAGAATGAATATTCTTTTATTTGTTTGTACTCACTTGGACAAGGTTCCATCTCACACAATAGAATTTCTTGAGCCGCCTCCCGGTTACTACAATTTCCGCCATATTTTCCAGGTGGGTTATCGCACCGCCGTGTCCATATTTCAACACCTTGACCACACGTGACACTACATGGTGACGACTTTGTCCAGTTGCTATAGTTACCATCAACTAGAAAACAGAGATGGATAAGGATAAAATGGTAAAGGGCAATGCATGTGCGTGTTTTTATAACCACAACACACGTAAACCGGTCGTTTACAAAAACAGAAGGTCTTGCTGGTGTCTTGCACCTATGTGACTAGAATGTGTAAGAAGAGTGTTTTCAGCCTAAAACCGCAGATCTATTCCAGTTATTCCGGGTTTCCATCCAGGCCAATAAGTGCTTTCAGCCAGAAACCGCAGACCTATTTCAGCTACTCCTGGTTTTCATCTAGACCAGTAAGACATGATCCGCATGTGACCTTCAGTAAGAACAATTTAGCACTGATAGAACTATCCAGTATAAATAAAGTTTGTTTAACTTGGATTTCCTCCTGTAGTAATACTGGATCAATAGCTATAGTGAAAAACGTTTACTGCACTTTTAGGAAGAAGACTTCGGAAATTATAGAAACATACAGTATATATTAAAAAGTTAGTTTATTTGTTTGTACTTGGAAACTAACTTGGACATGGCTTTCTGCTGCAGTTTCTTAACTCAGTTGAGTTCCCAAGTCCACTGCAGTTATGACCGCCGTATTTTGGTTCAGGATTGTTACAAAATCGTCGCCATGTTTCCACGCCATCACCGCATGAAACATTGCACGAGGTGCTTAAAGTCCAGTTGCTGTAACCACCGTCAACTAAAGATATGATAATAAAAATAGCACTCATTAATTAGTTGACTCGTTTATTTAAGTTAACATAATTCTAATGCTGAGTTACTGTTCCATTTTATGCTTTTGATAAGAAGATTAAACAATACTATATCACATCGACCTCGAGCGAAAGCTTGCAAGAGGAGTTTTTAGCTAATGTTCTTTTTGAATGAGAGTTTTGTTGAGTGATCCTTCTGATGATTTAAAAATAGGACTTCAATCCAGTCTTTTAGGAATGCTTTATATAATTATCAAATTTGATTCTATATAATAATCAAATTTGATTTCAAATGCATGTACAGTTTTAGATTTGTAGTTTTCTTTTTTACACGACTCCTTGGAAGAGGATTTTTATGAAAGGACACCATGTTACATTATTTATTTTTCTTTTGGCAAAGGCTTGATTTATTGATTGATTAATTGATTGATTAATCCTATTCTGTGCTTCTATTCGTGTTGTAAAGCAGGGTAAAGAGGATAAAGTATTCGTGAAGAGGGGGAAAGTGGGATGAAAGAAGAGATGCAGAGGACGGGAGAGCGGAGGACAATCTTTCCGCAGGTTTTCCGTCATTAAATAAAAAAATTGATTTCGCTCACCAGGACAAGGGTTTGCCAGACATGGTCTGTAGGCAACAGGTTTTCCTAGATGACTGCAGTTTCTTCCACCTTACTTTGGCTCAGGGTTGCTACATTCTCGTGTCCATGTTCCAAAACCTTCACCACAAGTTACAGAACATAAACTGTTTAATGACCAGTTGCCGTAGTTACCATCAACTAAACAAAGGTAGTAAAGTTTTACTGATGCTGTACAAACCCGGGTGAAACGAGTAGTTGGTGATACTGGTTGCAATTTTTTATCGTGTTTGACCGCCAACTCTTATCGCATTATTGTTATATTTCCGAAACATGGCTGGAACCAATAGTACCTGATTATCTTGTCTGTCGCGCTGGTTTTTCTATCATAAGAAAAGACGGTGTTGCCGACTATCAGTAGAAACGATTGGAAGATGCGTGGAATGCCAAACTCAGAGAATCCTTTTGAATATTTATAGACAAAAGTTGTCACACAAAACTCAAATGGCATGTCTATGTTGCAACTATATACCACCCTCCTGATTGTGATTATAATGAGAATGACCTAATCTTTGAATATTTGATAGACACATGCGAACATATACTGTCTGTTTAACCAAATTCCAAGATAATCATTGCTGGCGATATCAATAAATTAAATATTCGAAATCTGCTCAATCACTGAGCTGTCGTTCACTCAACTTGTTCAAGTTCCCACAAGGGTCAAAACCAGGGCCTTTTTTAACATACAAGCTGGGGGGGCATTTGCCCCCCCCAGTCCCCCCTTGTGCCCCCCCACGAAATCACATTTTGCCCCCCCAGGAAAAGTCCCTTTTTCCTAAAATTATATAAACAATCCAGCGAAGATTAACAAATAGATAAACGGAAAGTAAGTTTTAGGCTTTATCCTTTGTTCTTGTTTAACAAAATCGATTTAAATTGTTACTTTTTTACCACTAAGCCATGATAAATTATTGTTAATATTTTTTTTTATTTTTTGGATGCTCAGAGTGCAGGAAATAGCATTTCACGGTTTCAAATTTCGAAAATTTTCTTGGGATTATCCCTCTAATAAGTAATGATAAATTACAATTAATATTCTTTTTTACTTTTTGTGCATTTTTCCATCTTTTATTTCAAATACAACTACAGTTGTATTTCAATTTTTCATTTTCCCATCTTTTATTTCAAATACAACTACAGCATAAATTTTAGAGCAAATTTGGATGCTCAGAATGCAGGAAATAGCATTTCCGTGGTTCAAATTTCAAATATTTTCTGGGGGAGTACACCCCCACACACCTGACCATTGCTATCCTCCTCTAATAAGTAATGATAAATGATGGTTAATTTTTTTTTACTTTTTGTGCGTTTCTTCCTTTATTTATTTATTTCAAATACAAGTATAGTTAGGATAAATTTTGGAGCAAATTTGGATGCTCAGAATGCACGAAATGACATTTCCGGGAGTCAAATTTCAAAAATTTTCTGGGGGAGTACACCCCCAGACCACCCATTCATGCGTGGTATATTTTCCACACACGTGGCTTTAAGCCATTGCTATCCCCCTCTAATATATTATCTCACAGAAAGATCCCTTTTCAAAAAATGCCCCCCCACGGGAAAATCCTTAAAAAAGGCCCTGGTCAAAACATACTGTCGATGTCTTCATTACGAACGCTCCTTATGATTGGAAAAAGTCAAAGTAATGAAAAGCTTAGTAAATCTGATCATGATATGGTACCTTAATTCGTTTCTTTAAACTAAACTGCTTTAAAGTGATTGGTTGATTTTATCATCACAATGTTTTTCCACCAATCAGATCAGTTTGTTACAGATTTTTGCACTGTTGTTACAGATTTTTGCACTGTTGTTACAGATATTTTCACTGCTGTTTGGGATTATAAATGCACTGAAACCAACCAATCACAGTCAAGTTACATTTTCTTGTATATTATTAGCCATTTAAAACCATCGTAGCTTCTGCGCTCTCGTGTTTTATATCTGATAAATCACTCTTGCTTTTGTTTAAACAGTACATAAGAACTTTTAAATCGTTCTGTTCTTGTTAAAGGAAGTTCTAACTTGTGTACCCACGGCCTTAGGTGTCATTTTGATTTATCTGGCAAAATTTCCAGGAATGCATTATCTTTATATATTAAGAATTATTTTATCCTAAAGTTTATTCTTGCCTCTATTAATATCTCTTTATCTTTTCTATTTGACTGATGTTTTTAATGAAATATGCGCCTCCCCAAAGTTCTAACCCTTAGGTGATTATATAGGCATAATTAAACTGTTAAACAGCATGACTAATTGTTTGATTGGGAAACTATAGCATTTACAGACACGCATTATGTACATTCTTGCACTGGCTTTTTTCAACATTTCTTCAAATTGTAAATCCCGTTTGCAAAGGAGATATTGTAATTTATTGTAATTCCAAAGATATTTAGCCATGTCCTTAATTCTTTCAATAATTGGAAAAGGATCGTGTAACGGCATAGGAACATTTCCCCTAACAACCATTTCATACGTCTTTTTCATATTTGAGGACATTCGATTATTTTCAGACCATGCTCGTATATACTGCCAACTAATTCGGCTTGGGATGTGTCTCCATTTTCTTCGCTGGTGAATTTAACTATAACTGGTTTATGGGATCCACTCTGATTAAAGCCCTGGTGAAACGAAAATGTTGGAGTCGATAAGAGTTTGCAACTGCACGCTTGTTTGAAAGGACATGCAAATTGCCGGCAAGACAAAACTTTGGCTGGCCATGTTGACCTGCACTGCATGTAATTCATCTAAAACTGAGTTTATCTTCTATACCAGACTACCAATCCTAAGGGACTGCTCATTATTTGTTGTACAGGGGGAGACTGAGGAGAAACTCTACAGTTATAATATTTTTTCGTTGCCCCCCTCTTAAGACAAGTAAAATTTTCAAAGCCCCCCCCCTCCCAAGAGGCAAAACAAGAACATAAATTTTGGTCCCCCCTCTAGCTCTTTATCTTTATTTAGAGAAACTAAAACTCTAGCTCTTTATTTAGAGAAACAAAAATAGATAACGGGGACCAATAGACAATTCCCATTATAGACTAATTTTTTATCTTAGCAAAAAAAGTATATTCCCGGGAAGGGCATACTAAAATTAGTAAAATTGCAAAGTTTGGTTGCGAAATGTTGTAAAATATGTAGAAAATATAGCCTTCCAAAGTTTGCAAATTTTGTATACTTTTGTATTGCAATTTTCGCATGCAATACAAAAGTATACAAAATTTGCAAACTTTGCAAAGCTATATTTTCCGCCTTTACAACATTTTGCAACCAAACTTTGCAATAATTTACTTATTTTAGTATGCTCTTTCTAGCTGTGGTGACTTATTTGCATCAAGGCCGGATTTTGAGGGGAGGTGTGGAGAGATGCGAACCTCCCCTGAGATCGTTTTGCACCTACCCTGAGAATTTTTCCACCTCTCCTGAAAGGTCATCATGCACCTCCCCCTTGGGAAAGTTTCAATGATGGAACAAAGTGAAAATGTGATGGTTGCTTAGGATCTACACTTCGTGACGTAAGAAAGTTTTCTCTGTAAAATTGAAACAGTGACAGCCATTCATCTCTGTGTCAAGTACCCTTTTAATGCAATGTTTTGAAAGAAACTTTGTAGCAATTGTAATGAAGGGCAAGATTGGAGTCATATACATTCATAATTCATTAATACACTGGTATATATGTACACTACAGGCATACCTCACCTCGTTGATATTGGCCTGTTCTACAATAAGCCCTAACTTTCCATGGGAATTGTCAGCTAGACCGCTGCACCTCCCCTAAAATTTTTTTCCACCTCCCCCACTATTTTCACCAAAATCCGGCCTTGACGTGCATCTCTTTGCCTAGTTCTAAAATTAGTCTATAATGGGGATTGTCTATTTACATGAACATAAGAGACTTTTTATTTGGCTTCCATTTATGAATATTGAAGGTCTACAAACATTGTTATTTGTTAAGTTGTTTTGTGATACATTTTTAAAACTACTAATGTATTTTCAAACTGGTAAATATTTTCGAAGCCCCCCTTCTTTTATCTCTCTGTATTTTATCAAAGGCCCCCCTACAGGTTTTAAAAAATTTAAAGCTCCCCCAGTTTCTCCTCAATCCCCCCTGTACAATAAATAATGAGCGGTCCCTAATGAATTATTTTTTCTATTATTTTTTTTTATTATTAACTTTACAATCAATATAACATATATTAACAAATGATTGAAGGAAAAGGACAACAGATCTTAAATAAGATCCAATTAAGTCCCACAAAAACTATTTCTACTAACATGCATAACATTTACATGTTTATTAATCTAACTTAAAGTGTTATTTGGCTAGAACCGTCTTTTGTCTTTTATACTAATTTTTACAGTTTACACGTTTACGAACAACAAGTAATGTCAAAGGAGCGACACTTTGTACACAAAGATTTCCAAGTTCTTGGTCGATCGGCATCAAAGTAAGTCATCATCATCATCAGTAAGTTATGGTTCAGGTTATACATAACTATAATTTCTACCATGCTACGCGAAGACGATTTAGATTAATTTGTAATTGGTAACTAAATCTTACGGCTTAATGAGGCAATGGACGTTGTTTATATTCCTTTCAAGAACTGTTAAGACTAATTTTTTATGACTAGCCTAATTTTTATGACTAATTGACTGGCCTAAATCGGTCGATCACATTTCCGGTCACAAAAGGCTTTGATCGGACAAAAGGCAAAATTTGGCCGGACAATGTCCGATTAATTTGCAGGCCTGAGCAAGTGCGATTTTGCAGGAGAGTTTGATCAAATCTGATGTCCCGATCAAACGAGAACAAGTTCGAGAGTTACGTGAGAGTTGGTGAGAGTTGACTGGGCATTACTTTTCAAAAATTCTCATCAACTCACACGGTGTACACTTAGGGATATAACAGTACAATATTACTCTATATACCTGGTATACATTTAGGGATATCACAGTACTCCCATCTCTTCTTCCTGTCTGTGGTAACTTAAAAAACACCAAGGTCGTTGTCCTGAGTTCTTAAGATTTCGACAATAATTCTTAGCGTTATTTAGTTCTGGATATGTTTTGTTCATGGTATGACGATGTGGACATTGTTCTGTCCATGATTGACACGGAATACCTGAGGCTGTCACAGATATGTTGCCATGGTAACTGCTGCCGTTTAAATACAGACAATCTGTGTGGAAAGATGATTATTAGTCTAGACTCACTGTTATAGTTTTGTGATTCAACATTATTTACAGTTATTTTTATGCATTGTACATATGTAATGTTATCTCTTGTCAAACTTTATTATTTTCTACTGATTCTCTGTCAGTTCTAAACTCTTCTCTCTTGACCTCTCCAGAGAGGGCCACTCCTATTTAGACCCAATGTTACCACTACAGGAGGAAATCTATAAAAAATAGACTAACTTTATTTAGGATGGATACTCTATATCAGCTCTAAATTATCCTCCCTGGAGGTCCTGAAGGGCTCATCCCTTATTGACAAGTTGATTCGGTGTTACTACAGGAGGAAATCTAAACTAAACTAACTTTATTTGTACTGGTCTGGATAGCTCCATCAGCTCTAAACTGTTTTCTCTAAGGATCATCCCTTATAAGTATACACTCAACCCTGCCGGATCATTACAAATCCAGCATTCTGATTGTCTATTTAACCATGGACCATTACGTAAGCTAGGGTCCATGGTTGAGGAAAAAGATGGCGGAAATTTTTGTTGCGTAAGGGTTTTGAGGGAATTTTGTCAAAAATCTTTTCCCCGAAGAACAACTAGGGATCCAAGGATAGTGCAAAGTTTCAAATTGAGAAAGATATCGCAAGTGTATGGGGACGTAAAGTGGAAAACGCGGAGACGCATTAAGATATAAACTTCGCGTTTTCTACTTAATTAATGCGCCCATAAGGTGGAAAAGGCGGAGTCGCATTAAAATCCAATCTTTAAGAAATATAAATGTTTTGACAGACTCCGTACTCCGCACTCCATACTCCACACTCCGTCTTTTCCATGTCCTCTGAACCCTATAATCATTTCCATATTTAGAAAGCCAAACACGCACGTGTCGCATATGTGTGGTTCAGCAATTCATCATAGAGTATTAGAGTATTATCACAGGCGGCCCAGACGTGTATTAGTATATAGTAAAAATATAATTATAGAATATACTACACAGTAAAATTTGTAATGAATTTTATATTTTAAAATTATATTTACTTGCCTACTTTGATTGTACGTGATCATCTTTTATTTCTGGGCGACTTTACACTCTGTGCCTGAGACTGTCATCAAAGATGACAGGAATGAAAGCAAAGGCTAACGATTCCCGTTCTCAAACCGGCGCAACATGAGCTCCACCTTTGAATTTACTGTATGAGTAAATTTTTAAACACGTCCGAATTTATCATTATGATAAATTCGCGGCACTTTTTGAATTGATCAATAGAGTTAATCGTAAAACCACAAGCATTAGACAAGACTTCTTGCTATAAATGTAATGGCACTAAAAGGGAAGCTGATCGTGCGGGGTATGGATATTTTCTGGATTTTCAAAAAAATAGTTTTTAAAAAAGTTTTTAAATAGTTTTAAAAAGCAAAAAAAGTTTAAAAAGTTAGACTTTTAAAAAAGTTTAAAAAGTTAGGGGTTAGGGGTTAGTAGCTAGAGGTTAGGGTTGGGGTTGGGGTTAGGGTTAGTGTTAGGTGCCGCGAATTTATTATTATGATAAATTCAAAATGTAGTGCCGCAAATTTATCATAATGATAAATTCGGACGTGTTTAAGAATTTACTCATATGGTAAATTCAAAGGTGGAGCTCATGCTGGATGTAGAACCCCCATTCTCTATACTACTGAGGCACCTCGGGTGGCTGGAAGTTTCCCGAGCCCACCTTCAGTTCGCTCGGACATTACATGAAGTTAATTAGTCATCTAAGCCTGAAGTTTTAAAATGTTTGCGGCTGGCATGTCTAATCTTCATTCGAAGATTGACTAGTAGGCTTCAGCTGCATACCGCAGATATCGAACTTTTCTCGAACCACTGTTCCTTCAACAGCCCAGGCTGTCTCGGCCCCTGGCTAATTCGGAAATTTATAATTAGGTTTAACATAAACTTGATTTTGGCACTCGCTGAGTTGCTTACCTGCATTTATAGACCATTCTGGAACGGGAGTTGTATCTAAAATTGAGCAAAAACGAACTACAATGAACATAGATACAGTAATGGATATACTGGGGGAGTGGGAGGGGGGGGGGGTGCGCGGTAAATTGTACAATCCTTGTTTACCATAGTTTTCTATATATTATTATAACTTTTATATGTTTTAGCAATACTGTAAATTTATAGTCATGCTGATAAAGCTTTTATTTACCAACAGTCTGAAGTCTGCAGTCTGGAGCTTCAAAAATATAAAACATTTCTGGGAGAGTACCCCAGTCCCCTCTGTTTCTTCCACAACCTGGTATTACAATTGTTATCAATGTGGAAAAAACTCTACGGGGATATTGGGCATAGGGTTAGCAATTTGACAATTACATGTAGCCCATGCAAGGATCAGGATGATTGATCATCACTACAACACATCATCAGTCACTTTTCCTTAGTTTTTCGTTTTTTCTTTGTCGTGAGACTTGGGAGCGAGTGGAGAATATTTCCACTTTTATGGATATTTCCATATTTTATGACATTTGAAAGGAAAGTGAAATGGAATTTTGAATGCATTAGAAGAATGATGCAAATCTATGGAAATTTGAGTATTCACTAGATAATTTTAAACGTTTTTGCTATTACTTCTGCAGATACTTCGGTGCTTCAATTTGTTGTTTCCACTAGAATGATAACTAGGCAGAAAAGTTGACATACTTTGACCAAATATGGTTATCTTACAGTAGGGAAATTGACAAAAATGTCATGATAAAATGTAAAATATAATGCCGGAGTACGCCCGATACTGCTCCCCACCCCTATTTGAGGCAAGCTACCGCGACTGGTGCACTATCACACGTTCTAATGTCGAAATTCAAATTTGAGGTAAATCCTCCCACGGTCTCACCAACTCTGGATGCTTCGCTGGTTCCTAATGTTACCTGTGTAGTTTGCGAATCCATTGAAATACCAGCATTCTGGAGAGTCACCAGCATTCCTATACGGTTGCAGTTGTAGAGGATTGCAGAGTTTCTTTTTCCCCGGGGAGCGAATTTTTGAATACGTTATATAAATTTCCCACAATTCATGACAGACATGAATAAGTCCAAGACACGATTCACGACATATCATTTGCTCCTTAAACACGCTTTGTGTTGGATCACAACTCGGAAAATAATGATGACACATGTATATTCTGGCAAATCGCATGCATTTTCTGATAGTGGCGATGTCCACTCTTAAAATGCGGCTTATCTTTGGTGCGCCCAGCCTCACAAATCCGTCGTATTCCTTGTTCATTTGATCATTTTTATCATTCTGATGGTATGTAGTCTTAAATACGTAATTGGGTAAAGTGACGCCGTGAGTTTGACAAAAAGGACGGGTAAAGTTTACCAAAGGATAACACGAGCTCGAGTTTAGCGTTGGTTCAGCTTCGGCAGGAATGCACGTCCTATACAAAGATTGAGCTAACACTAAGATATAACAGTTGTAAAATCTCCGCCATGAAACATTTCTTAAAGCTTGTGTCTGGCAATGGATAATTCAACCTGATACTCAGGACAACAATTAACGCACGAAAAATGTGTTAGGAACATTTTGCTATATAGCATGCATGCATGCATGCAGCAACCCGTTGCCTATATTTTCCAAACATTGATTTAACATGAAGTAAGAGCAATTGGCCAACACTGAACGCAGGCTCGAGTTGTGGCGTCAAGTGTTGCTATAACAACCAGGTTTGGCAGATTGGCTTCGACTTTTGCTTCTTTCTTTCGTTTGGCCTCGAAAAGTGTTCGGCCTTTTGGCTTCTTTTTGGCCTCTTCACAGTTTACAAGAATTTTGTGAAAATTTATTGACTATTTTGAAATAAAGCATTGATTTTAGCAGGTTGATTCCATGTTTACTTCATTTCTATTCATTATCAGAAATAACCGGTTGGGGTGACACCACCCAGTCTCATTCTTGTCGGGTATATCCATACAATTTCGTCGGGCAGATTTGAAAATTTTTGAGTGTCTTGGATTGAAAGGTAATAGTTGTAGGAAACATTTTGATAAATTTACATAAATATTACTGTAACAAAAGTTTCGCCCCTGCATATTTTTCGTATTTTGTATATATTATCGTATTATAAGCTTTCAAATTTACTTATTTTTAAAAAAATTCAATTTCTTGAGTAAACATTTACTTTACCAAAAAATGAGTAACTGTGGGTGCATTTCTTTACTCAAGTTTTCGAGTGAAAATACTCAGGTATTTTTGCAATGTATTGTACCTGTTTTCTTGAAGATGATGTTCACCTGTAAGAGTGAAACAGAAAAATATTAAACTCATAATGTTTTTCAGTTGGTCAGTTGGTGGAATAATGCTGTTAGTTACACGGCGATTATGAGGTGCTGCATGTTTACACGATCTTGCTTTTCCTCGACGAGATGTGAGATTGGACAATTTTGACGTATTAAACTAAGTCACGGTTCATGATCGAGCAAAACTATGTTATTTTCCTAGAGATATAGATTATAGCATAATTGCAAACGAAAGTTGTTCAAGCAGCAAGTATAATCTTCTTGAACCGTGAGGTCTTCTCGCCAAAATTTCATTTCTTTAACTGGCGTATGAACTTTCGTTAAGCCTATATATAGTGACTTTTTTCAATACATCAAAATCATCCCGCCTTCCATCTCGTCCCGGCAAACCGGGGTCATGTAAATAGCCCCTAATGCGTGATTGTGTCTCTAACCTCTGTGACTGAAGTTTGATTCCTCCAATATGCATTTCTCTCTCATTTTTTTAACCTCAAGAGTGAAGAGTACTTAAGTGCACTCAGCATCGGGTACCGAGCGTCCCCAATAGGTTTTGCTGGACGCACGATAAGGTTCATTTTGGTAACAAGAAACGGGATGCAAGGAAAAATAATGAACGAGATTGGGAATTTCTGGACGTCACGGGACGCGGGGGATTCAGGAAGATTTACAAACGTGATAATGGAAAATTAAGAGTTGAGCAAGCGGGATTCGGGATTTTTATTGTTGATCCCTATATACTAATTATTACAAACGCTGGCAAATTATTCGGCGTGACGAATAATCCACTTTAGTTCGTCTTAATTCATTTATTGACCGATAATAAAAGACGGGTAATCCATCTGTTGGCCCATATTTATACACATATTAAAATCCTCAATTAAAATTCTCAATTTTAATCAATAGATAGACCCAAAATCTTATAACTTTTGCCATGAACTTGCCATAAATTTTTGTCATGTTTGTCAAATCCGAGCCCGAGTCAATGTCCGAGACACTGTTTAGCGCATTCTCGTACCCAGAGCCCTTCTTACGCGCGTTCGACCGAGCGCGACGAGGCGCTCTGGCCAAATCCATAACCGGATACCATAAAAACATGGTAAGAAAACAATATCCGGTGTTAGAACTAGCCAATCAGATGCCATTTCGGAATATGGATTTGGCCAGAGCCCCTCGTTGCACTGCGCGTAAGAAGGGCTCTGGGTACGAAAATGTGTTTAGCGGTCTTTGTAGTTCAATGACTTAGTACCCTAACCCCACTCCTAACCCAGGGCTGTAGGAACCGGGAGCGCTATTACTATTATCATCTTTATTGGGGTCAATTAATCATATATTACAAAGAAAACATATAAAATATTCAATCAAACTATTAATAGAATATAAACCATAAATGGGCAATTAAGGTATAAACGGGACTCAAACAACTATGCAAGATACCTTCCCAAACGTTACTAAAACTAATTTCTATAACATTACACACACAAGACACAACTCCACACACATCTAGTGCACCATAATTTACGTCCTATGACACGAACAGTCACGAAACAAGGACCACGTATATGACAAGTCAACATCATAAATAGAATAAAAAATACTAGAGTATCTACCTTTAACTGGACATTTAAAAGAACTAGGACTATAGACACAGTGTCCAAACATATATCTTTACATACAATGTTCCACAGTTTGACAACACGATTATAGTACGAAGATTGAAAAGTGCTTGTTCTACAAATATGACTTTGTAGAATGTATACTTTGAGGTGTTACTCAGCCGAGTTAGACCGTGACTGACAAACGAGACACAGTTACTGACATCAACATTCACATGACCAAACAAAGCCTTGTACAGTTACACCAAGTACTAGTCCTTAATTAACCTCTCTGTCGAAGGTTAACGGCAGAAGGTCCAAGGCCAACAAACGTTCTTTGTAGCTCAGCTCTCCTTTTCTGCTCATCATGATCTACCTTGCTAATAATCATTCTTTTTCCAAAATTATGCAGACCTTTATCATTTAAATAATATATACCTTTAAAATACTGACAACTTATTCATTTTAAGCGGCTATATTATCCATGACAAACTGCAAAGAATGAAGATATTACCCATACTTTCCTGCAACTTATCCAATATATAGTTAATTAATTAAATACGCCTTCGCCCTTTTAGTACTACTAAGTCTGTCTAAATTGTAAATTTCGACAAAATAAAACGCTGTTTTCTGATGGCCATCAGAATTCTGTCAAATCTTCCCCAAAGTCCAGCCAATGGCATTTCAGAGACTCTAAATTTAAAAATTTCCTCGGGCCTTCGGCTCTCCCACTAAAAAAGAGCTTCCTACAACACTGTAACCCTATTTATCAACCCTACACCTAACCCTATTCGATTGTGGATTTTATTCAATTTCGTCTTTTTTTACGTGACTCGGACGTTTGACTCGGCCTCGGAATTGACTCGAACTCGGATTTGACTTGGTAAATGGATTTACTCATTTAGTGAAATACATAATGTGTGCTATATTAGAAAATAAACTTTGTAGTGTAGAAAATACACTAAAACTGGATTCTAATTTTTAAAGTCAGAATTTATTATCAAAATTATTCTGGCCAGTCTAAAGTTTGGATTATAATTAATAGCAGAGTTTGTTCTTATTAATTAAATAGGCATGCATATTAATTGTTGAAAGCACAAGTACAGTTATTAAATGTAGATCTGATGCTTGGTCATGTGTTTATGTATATATCGGTGGTGGTGGTGGGTTACAAGGGGGTCATTGAAATTTTTTGGGATGCAGGGGGGTTCAGGACATTTTGTATAGTTGTTAATTGAATTTTGCCAGCCCATGCACCCCCGGTCATACATAATGAATGGTCCCTAATTAAGGCCCCGTTTACACGAGACCTGAACAAAGTCAAACCGTTCCTTTCGCCTGCCTGTCAAGACATTCTGCCTGCTGGACGACCCGAATGACTTCAGACCGGCATGAATTCCGACTGGGATGAATGTAAACACAAATACATTTCAGACCGATCTCGACTGTAACCTTGACATTGGAACAACACATGCTAACAAAAGCCATCTAGAAACGAAAATTGCTGCATGCATGACAAGGGGGAATAAATTTAAAATTTTGTAATTTTCGTACCGATCTCATGTAAACATGTAAACATGTTGACAATTTCAATTTTCATTCCCGGTTTGACTTCGTCCCGGTCTCATGACGTAAACGGGGCGTCAGAGAGGATGAGGACTCTTTCTCGGGACATGAGTCCAGAGCGAAAATGAAATGTGAAACGGGGCCGTAAAAGACGCATGCTTTGATGACTCACACACCACAACAAACTCTCAATTCAGGCCAATTCAAAACCGAAAACTACCTCAAAACTTGTTTAAATGATGCGTTTGGCGTCGGGATAAAATTTGATATCAACCCTAAAACCCATAAACAGACGAACAATTTTTCCCTGGCAAGTTTTCCTTATGTCGAGTTTTATTTGCACATGCATGTGTGCGGCAAAACATTAACAATATTTATTATGCCAGAATTTGGACAAGGAAAGTTTGTTCGTGGGTGTACGGCCGCCAAAGAAAATTTGACAAGTGTGCAAGCAACACTTCTATATGGTTTTGGCAAACAAAAGGCGGCCTTAGTGTGAGATAAATAATTTATCTCACACTAAGGCCGCATTTTTGTTTGCCAAAACCATATAATAAATGTTTAACAACATTTTGTGCACACGAGCAACAAAACTTGCCAAGGAAAACTTGTTGACCGTACACACGAGAAAGTAAAGTTGTCCGAAGGAAAACTTTCCTGTTTGTACTGTGTTTAAATTGAAATATTTAAATATATGCCTGCGAAAATACGTATTCCTTCACTCATTTATATGCCTGCACTACAAAATGCCGACAAATGTGCAGACCTTTCTCGAAATTGAAAAATCTCTTTATGGCAAGGTTTTGAACATCTAAAGGACCCAACGACGTTTCCTTAACACTAATACAGTATCCAACAATTTTCAAATAGTGTTTCTTTCACAAATATTTGAAAGAAAAGATTAATAGTATTATTTGGTCTTGGATTTGAGTTAAACTAAATGTTTGAACATTGTTTGGTCGTATAGATTTGTCTCGGGTTCATTACTCGAGCTCAGTTCGAGTTATAGTTTCGGTCTGGTTTTTTTCGCGCAAGACTTATTCTCCCACGCGGCCACTCTTAATTCTGACCAATCGAAACAAATCGTGTACGCATGTGATTATTTGTGATTATCTTATTGGCATTCAATGGCTAATTAGCTCTTATTCGACTTCCTGCTCTTCGTGCTGGCGTTCAATGGCTCATTCGACTTCCTGCTCTCGCGTACTCGATCAAGTGTTTGTGAATGTATGCTTTTTACGCGTACTCGATCAAAAGTAAACGGCTGTACGCTTTCTAAGCAGACTCGAAAAGCAAACGGCTGTACGCTTTCTATACTAATAAAAGCGCCTCGACCAAAACTTAACTGAACGGCTGTACCCATATTCGGTGTACTCGATCAAAACTAAACGACTGTTCGCATATTTTGTGTGCTCCATTTAGTTTATATTCAAAATATCCATCACATGTATCTAAACTATCAAACTTAATTCCATCGGAATCGAAATACTAGTCTAGAAATACTGGTAACTGCAGTCGAGCAGTGTGCCCGGGCCCCGGCAGTCAGGAAATTAGTTCTAAAGTGTTAAAAATATTCTCTTAAAAAAATTAAACCCACCCCAGACACCGAACCCTAACTCATAATCCCAAGACCTAACCTCAAAATCATACTCGGAAGAAGTTTAAAAAAAAATTATTAATTTGAAAACAAAACTGTACTAGTACTCTGTAACTTACGGGAACCACACTTCGCAAGCGGGCGCCTAAACCACTACGCCACAAGGAAACTCGCTCAGTTAACTCGTAAATAACGCACTTTAAAGGAGTAAGCTAAGATGTAAAACGATAATAAATCTTGATGCGACTACGCTGGATATACGCAGATATTTTGCAAATCCTTTAGCTCGAGTTAACGCTTAGCAAGCGTCTTGTTTTTCAGTTTAGTTTTATCTGAATTCCGGCACAGTTTAAACGTTATATATACCTGCAACATTTATACTAAAAATCGTCGTTAAACCAGCACAGAACCAGGTCCATTAATAAAAGTAACGTCTCGCATCGTGATAATTTCATGCAACCAATACCTCACTAATTTCAGTGTAGTCTGGTAAATTCAGTGTAGTCTGGTAATTCTGGCTAAGCTCAGAATTTCGACGACCTTCCTGCCGTCAAGCTGCTCACAACTGAATTATAATTCACCTGATGCAAGCTTTTTCCCGGTAATACTTCCGCGTATAAACACGAATTACCTCCTTGGTCGAACGTGGCATTTGAGGAAAGCACCCAAGCATAGCTAATGAGTCCATGATATTTTATGATTCATTTGATTGACGTCTGTTTGAAAAACGCAATTCAATAACTATAATTAGACTTCCCAATTCGCTGTACCACTTGTAAAAACTATTTGTTATTTCCTCATGAAAAGTAGTTCCCTGTTTGGTGCAAACTGTCAAAGTTACA
This sequence comes from Paramuricea clavata, assembly GCA_902702795.2. Taxonomy (NCBI): domain Eukaryota; kingdom Metazoa; phylum Cnidaria; class Anthozoa; order Malacalcyonacea; family Plexauridae; genus Paramuricea; species Paramuricea clavata. The sequence goes on from CACRXK020000136.1 coordinate 27,257, forward strand.
AATGTGATATGCAAAATGTAATGAAGTGCACTTTTGGATTACGTTCACATCAGACAAGACAAATTATTTGTACGCTGCAGGTTTGGCTGTGTAGAATTACAGACCATAACGCCTCTTGTGTGTGAACTGCACCGATCCGCATAGCTCGTTTTATTGTGGAAGAAGTAGCTCAGGGATAAAGCAAAACGATGGTATAAATTAAATCAAAGCCTTAAAATGAAGAAGTTAATTTACGGCAAGTCAGCGTTAACATATTTCAAACGCATCGCCATTTAATTAGCTTCTTATATGACAAGTGAACGGTTATTTTAGGAATTCTGTCGGGCATATGATATAAAATACATCATATCAATGTCTCCTAAATTTACACAAAACAAATACTATGACTGAAAGAATTCAATTCTGGATTAACGTTGTTATGTATTTCCATTTATTATATGGACAATGGTGTTTTACTGGAAACTAAAACACTCGTAGAACTCATACCTCACTACATCTGGGACCAGGTGTGCGTATTTTCCGTATTTCACCCCTGCTAGTAACATACGAAGTTCGAAAATTTCCCGGCATTTTTATGGTTGTTATTTTGAAAATACAAATGGTCTTTGGAACGTATTTAAAACGAAATTAACGTTGGAAATAAAACGAAGGCATTTAAATGACATCTTGAGATAAGTAAAATTTATTCTAGTATTATTTTTGCACAATAATTTTAAAAAATATCGCTTTTACACTGGTCTTTCGCGTGCTTATTTAAATGTCGTCTTTGTGTGTATTTTTGTCACTCTGAATAAGTCCATATAATAAACAGAACATTAAACGTTTGCGAGAAGATATGGATTTATGTTCTCGAGTCAAAAACAATATCTCACTTGTTCGCTGCGCTCACTCGTGAGATATTGTTTTTGCCATTCGAACATAAAATCCATATCTCTTCGCAACCGTCTAATATCCTTTATATACTCGTTTCTGTTTTTTTGCGATGTTTTGTTCCGGCAGATCACTTTGCAAATCAAGGTAACCTTCCAGCCAGGGCCGTGGCGAAGGGGGGTATTGGGGGGGGGGGGTTAACCCCCCAACTTTTTTAGAATTAACATATTCGGAAAATCGGGTTCGCCATTCGGAAAATTACGGCAATAATAGTATAACAAAATTTTAGTTGTTAAACAGAGGATCAAGGCATTTACATGGACAACATTTAACAAATCGTAAATCGGTAAATGTTTTTCGGTTTATTACTTCTCAGGGCCGAAGCAACCGCGGGAGGGTGGGGGGGGAGGGGGTGGCTAATAATCATTCTTTTTTCAAAATCATGCAGACCTTTTTCATTTAAACAATATACCTTTAAAATAATGACAATTGATTAATTTTAACCGGTTACATTATCCATGACAAACTGCAAAGAATCATATTATCCATACTTTCCTGCAACTTCCCCAATATATAGTTAATTAAATACGCCTTCCCCCATTTAGTACTACTAAATTGTAAGCAAATTGTAAATTTCGACATACTAAAACGCTGTTTTCCGTCCATCTGAATTCTGTCAAAATTTCCCCAAAGTCCAGGAAATGGCATTTCAGAGACTCTAAATTTAAAAATTTCCTCGGCCCTTCGGTCCCCGTTCTCAGCCCCACAATCAAAAAGAGCTTCCTACAGCACTGCATGCTTCTGTAATATGTCTGTGCGCAAAATATGCGTATTTTTGTTTGTAAATAGCGTCTTCATTTTTTGGACAGAAAACACCTTCGTGGCTTCGTAGGCCATGATTCGGAAATTTCTTTCGTCATTCGGAAATTTTTTGCTTACACCCAACTATACATGCTAGCTACGGCCCTGCTTCCAGCCGAGTGTTACAATCCAAGTGGTACAGTATAATATGTCCCTTGTCACGGAGGATACCGTTTGGAAACCCCCGTGGTTGAAAGTATACGAACATGACACAGATATAGCTAACTATAACAATCTCCTGTTGTGTGCAGTTTATCAACCAAGAATTTGACTAAAATTTTCGCTGTTGCAAAGGTAAGTTATTTTATGAAAATTAAATCAGTTTGGCAGACGTCAGTTTTATTGAATCGACTAAAAGACGTGAATAAGCATGCACCTACGCTCCATTTCATTGACATCTGTTGTATCAAAGGTGGTGGAGGATTTCGTTGTCGAAAATTTTGTTCAACCTGCTGTCCTTAGAAAGATTGGCAGAAATCAATAGGAACGATTCCCAAATCATCGATCAACGACTCATGCACTAATAAGCATGATACATAAGTGGAAGAAACGAACGGACGGAAGCGGTTCTATGGTGCGGTCGTTCTTTTTGATTTCAAAAAAGCCTTTGACTTATTTGATCATGGTATTCTCGTAGACAAGGTAGCTTACTACAGTATCTTCGAAATACCAAGCGAATCATTGCGTGGATCGTTAATTTTCTCAAAGACCGTAAAACCGTCAAGTTGAGCCAAGATTATTATGCTGAATGTGGTTTGATTCCGGTAGGCGTGCCCCAAGGGACTAAAATTGGGTCCTTGGCTTTTTGCTATAATGATAAATTACCTAGCTAGAAGTAGAGGATATGGATTTATGGAAGTATGTGGACGATACTACAATCTCCAAGACTGTCCTTAAACATGAAGCCAGTAGCATCCAATCGTCGGTAGACGAGTTTACAGGGAAATCAATTGCAAATAAATTTCATTTAAACGATCGAGAAATGCAGAGAGCTTAAAATTTCCTTTGCAAGACCTGGGCGTACGTTTACATCCGTGTATGTTAATAATAGGTCGATCGAAGTTGTCCTTTCTGCAAAAATATTGGGCATGCAAATTACGAACGATCGATCTTAAATGGAATACCCACATCTCAGAGATTGTGCAGAAAGTTTCAACAAGACTCTTCTTCCTTTGTCAGCTAAAAAGAACATTCAAATCACTCACAAATCTATTTTCGTTTAAGAGTAAGAAAACTGTTTACCACCTTCGGGATGTCTCAAGTGGTCTTCTAGCATGAAAAATAGTTTTATGTACGACGGAGCAAACATTTGGAATTGTATACCAAAAGAAATTAGGGAAAGCAAGTCATTTTCTTCCTTTCGAAATAAAATCGCTGCTCACATTAGTGCTTGGTAACCTTTGTAAATATAACTTACCTGTAAATAGCTCAAAACATTTGTTATATCTTTTAAATTTATATATTACTGTAATAGCTTAGCTTATCCTTATCATATTCTGCATGTAAAATAATTTTCTGGCACACGCCCCCCGTGGAAATCAGCTACGGTTGACGGGGTCAGCGTGGATAAATAAAGTTCTACTACTACTACTACTACTACTACTACTAACAAAAATCTGTGTAAAGGATATACTAACATTTTACCCGATCTGTGTGCGTCCTGTGATGGAATATGCTTGTCCCGTTTTCCACGATTCCTTACCCAATTATCTGTTACAGAAGCGAGCCCTTCATATCATCTTCCCCAACGTTACCTTATGCAGAAGCTTTGGTAGAAGCGGGATTTGACTCAAGTAAAATATTTAATAACATTGCAAGCAAATGACGAAAGTCATATAGCTTTACGAATTACTACCAAGTATAAGAACTTTTCAAATTATAATATGAGGAAAGAGAACATTTTTAACGTTTCTATTAGTAGGACGAATAGATTTAAAAATAGTTTTATACAACATAATTCTACAATGTATTTTAGATAAAGTAAATATTTATTGTAAAGTTAGAAGCGTAATTCAACCCGTGGGTTGTAATTAATTAATTAATTAATTAATTAATTAATTAATTAATTAATTAAGATTTAATAATTAAGATTTATAGATCTATCTATCTATAAAATCATCCATTTTAATTAGTCCCTGGTACATATACTTTCAGGAAAACAAACAATTTTATGCTTTGTTTTCACATTCATTTTGGTGTGATTTACCTAGCTTATTCTCACGTGTAATAGCTAAAATATATTATTGTAGATTACCCCTGAGGTGCATATATATTATATATATTATTGTAGATTACCCCTGTAGTTAGGTAATAATTTAGTTTAAACAACTCGAAGCTGAGGGCCGCTTATTCCAGGTGTGAAGGAATGTTACGAAACATTATCACTTATCAACATAAAATTTTAGGTAAAAAATAAAATAACACAAGATGTTTGCTTGAGTGTAGGTGAAATGTTTGGGCAAGCAAACATTATCCTAAGCATAATGAGAAGGGATAATGGATATTTTGTCACAAATCAAAGTAACGTAAATATTTTGGTTCTTCGGAAAACATTAATTATTTCTTCCATTAGGCTATGACAGTTTGTTAAACTAGCTGCAGTTGTGTATGTGAAGATGTCATGTTTTGATTGACCTGTTTCCTCTAGTTTATCTTGTGGGCAGATTTGTTTAAAGAGAGCAGCTGCCTGCATGAGGTCTCATGAACATAGACCTTTCACGTGGAGAGTCTCTAGGCGTAAAAATGTAAAATGAGTCATCCCAAGCTAGATAACACTCGGTCATGTAATTAAAATAATACGTCATCAAGATCTTAGTTCGATAAAATTGTGAGTAAATTTATTTTGTGGTAATTTTGTAACCTATTAATTTTGTAATATCACGTTTTGTAGTTTTCTCTTTGTCTTAAGGACATTTAATGAGTATTTACTAGCACTGCCACGCTTTGCCGCGGTCGTAACAGTTATAATATAACTCCAGTGTTTCCACAGCGAACCATTCAAATTTATAACTATTTTCATTTTGACCTTGGCCAGGCCAGCTAGGTGTTGTCGTGCGGGATATATCGCTTTTTATTACTTGCCAATTCATGTTTTGTTTGCAAATCATTCTCATCATGTTTTAAATCCAGTATAATAAACGTAAACGAATGTACTACACTCTACAGGACGATACGAATATATCTATTGTTGTGACTGTTTACAAATATAAACTGTTTGCCGCCGCCTAGGCCACCGCGTTCTCTGAGCCTCTTGAGCTGTATATTTTCATGCCTTTCATCATATTGCAATAAAATTTCTGTGACATATTCAATCCCGATAAAGCGACTGAAACAACGAAGGCTACGTAGATTACTCCCGAAAACGAATTTACACTAGAACTGTTTGATATATTAAATATATATAGACAGTGTTTTAATATGTGTAGTTTAAATAAGAACGATTTTCGCACAAATTTACATTGAACAGTTATTATTTTGAAAGATTAATTAGCGTCATACAGTTTTCAACGAAAAGTGGTATTTCAAACCGCCAAAAATCCACTTGATCGAGTCCGCTCCAGAAATCGATATCCGCTCCAGAAATCGACACGGATTCTGCCAGGCGCCTAACCACGAAATCGATCAAATTAATCCACGCGGCCCACGCGAAGGCCGCGCAAGCCATAGAACAGCACATAGCGCCTGGGTACGAGGCTGGATTCTTTGTATAAAAAACTCTTTTGCAGCCTATGAGGAAGTCAGTAAGATCTACAATGAACAATTAACTTGCTCTGATAACTGTTTTTCCTTTTGGAGTTGACCACCAAGCGGTAAAAGTACCACGTGACTGAAACCCAGCTACTGTCTTGAGCTCTATATAAGTATTAATAATGTTTGGTTCTGATTTTTGACAGTTTGCTTAAAAAGGGACTAAAAAGTCATTAAGAAAGTTAAAGCCGCATCCCGCTCCGTCTCCTCCCGCTTCCCGCCATTATTCTTCCGGGTTCCCGCCCCCTGTCTTTCCCCCACTCATCATCAAGATGTCAAAGCGCATGTGAGAAAGTCTTCCTTATCTGCAAGTCATAGTGAAATCTAAACCTAAATTGCGAAAATTGCCTATCGATAACGTTTCTGCGAATGTCATCACGACTAGCCTATTTGTGAGTGTTCAATGAATTTACTTAAAAGCGTTATCCCAGTAACATCTCGTCAAAAGGAACGTTTAGCACGTTACAAGACGCATCTCGGTGCTTTAGCGAGTAAAAAGTGTCAACCTTAATAAAAAACGTGGGAATTTGTTGGCAGCTCTCTTACCACCTGTGTTAAGTGTACTCGAAACTTTGAAGCACGCAAAACGAATGGTGTTGGTTCCTGAGGACGTGCTTAATCGTTAAGAGCAGCAACAAAAGCTTGAAACTTCCCCGAATACGGCCAACATGATGTATCAGGATACGGAGATGTCAGAATTCTTCAAAAGGGCGAAAAGGGGGTATGGCGAATGCGAAAATGTATACATTTTTAGAGCGAAATATTCGTGTTATGGACAATGCTTTATTTGGATGCATCCATAAATTAACACCGACAACGGATTACGTTTAGATCATAATTTTTAAAGTATAACAATTATTTACACAAATAAGTTCAGTTCCTAAACATATTGTCCGATTTTGACAGTGTTTTCTAGTTTGGATCGTTTGACTTTGTACACTGTTCCGTCTTCTGTTAGTACAAGTTCGCGTTCCTGTCCTTTATGCTCCACAGGCTTGACGTCCAGGACTTTGCTCGCTTTACGTTTCTTGTTTGCAGGCAACAACAGTACTTGTACTTTTTCGTAGTCCAGTACGCCAGCTCAGTCCCAACGTTCTACAACTTTACAGACAGCAAACTAGTTTCCTGGTCGGCGATAACTTCGTTTCCGAATGAAGTAATGAAGTATTGCAGTAGACAACAACATGTCTTTGTACAGTGCGATCCCATCCAGTAGCATTTAGCACGGCCAATAGCGTCTCGTAAAGAGTAAGATAATTTCGTTTGGGATCTCGAATCTGGTCTTTATCTGCATCCGTTAGATTATCGCGTAGATACGTTTCGATTTAATTGTAGGAATAGCAGAGTTCTAGCATTCCGTTCTGGTTTGTCGCTAGTAACATAATATACTTTTCTCCAAACTGGGTTTTGGTCTCTCGCATAGCAATGACATTGTAGGAAACCAGTGGAAGATCTTTAAGGTGGATGATCTTGTTATTGGAGAAAGCACTGCTATAGTTGTCTAACAGTCGTAATCTGTTCCGTTTTTCAGCAATCGCGTCTTCGAAAGGCTTTTGGCTCTCTCGGATCTCTTTGGCTTCTTTTCCAGCTACATCTTTCCACTGCACATTTTGTTCTTTCACCGGGATACTACGTTGTTTTATGGGTAGTTTAACATCAAGTACATCTGCCTTGCACAACTCCATGTCTACTTTGCAGTTTCCATTGGCTTGTACATGTGAAAGGTAAGGCGCGCAGTTCTCGTGTGGAAAAATCCCGATTTGTCTAATTATTCTTTACTTCCTTCGTACCAACAGTAAATTCCACCTTTGGACACGAGTCTCGTCCTAAAGTCTACATTTCCATCTTTACCATTTTTAAAAAAGTCGTGCTCCGGAAATGTCTACGTATACATCATAGGTCTTAGTTTTGCCTTTCGTACTCATAGCTTTACTTCGATCGCACATTTCGATGACATCCAGAGATAGTTTAAAGCCGAGAGTTGGGTTACCATGACACCACTTTTCTTTATCTGTTCTTCGTCATCTCATTGTACAGTACCGGTGTAGACTATTAACCCAACATTGCGTGTTCTGTCTATGACGACCAAGCTATGTAACATTGCGTCACAGTAAGCTTTCCAGGTGTCTGAAACTGGAGTAGAGTAGACCAAAGAAGGTGATATGTATCTGGTTATGCGCCTCAGAGTACGCATGATAAGCATGTCACAGGGAACATTGTCTGTGCAATAAAACATCACTTTCGCCCGAGTTAAACTACGATCTTTGGCTAAATCACGAACCTTGGCCAAATGAAAATAAGTGCTGACGTCATTTGGCGGGAAATTTCCGCTGGTTGACCTTTCCCCTTATAGCGATGCCTGCCAAGCATGACGGTAGGAGGCTGTAGGTTGCTTTCGAACGAAATGGCGACTGTAATATGAAATAATATGTTTTGAAGCTTCAGTGACGGATTTTAACAACTTTTCACATCCATTGATAACTTTTATCCCCCAGAAAACGCGAGGCCCAAAAAGCGGGGCCCAAACGGGGTGTTTTTTCCCTGTTTCATTGTTTCAGCGCGGGGTCCCAAAGAGCCCAATGCCTCCAGAAAACGTCAGGCCTCAAAATTTAAAAATCGACGCCCCAAAGAGCGGGACTCCAATAGGAGTCATAAAATTTCAAAATTTGCAGTTAAACTGTTAAATACTAAAAGTATAGATTGCAGAATTTCGTAGAAGACGACAGAAGTTTATGGACGCTATCATTTTTAATGCGGAGCAGGTACATACTGTACGTTTGAGTTATATTCCTTGTTTAACAATCTAGGTATTGCAACATATGACTCTATGAAGTATGTAACTGACAGCTTGTCATATGATATGATTGCTGATACTTATTGTGTCACATGATACAACTCATATTAGAAGTACAATACAACGCGCTGTTTATTGATTCACCGAATGATTCGACTTAATCAGACGTAAAACCTTTCCTCTGGCTCACCTAACCTCAATCGCTTCGACGTTTCATATCACAAACATAAGAAAGAAAGGAATTTTACTGGAGCTTGGTAAGTTTTAATTAGTAGTTTCTACCTAAATATACGTTAGAGTCGAAAATCAATATGGCGGAAGGTTGTAGAAGGTCTATCACAAATTCTGATTGTAAAACGGCGATTGAAAGGCGATCTATCTACACTAAAAGTCTTAGTCGTAGATGGCATAATCAAGCGTCTCGAATATAAAGATGGAAAATGGTCGTCGCCTCGCGAGGAAGAAAACATGTTCAAACCTTGAAATGGTTTGGCAAGGAGAAAGAATAAATTATAGCCGCAAAGTCGCAAAAAGAAAGAGTGGTCAGACAAAAGATCTCCCGACAGACAGTTCTGATTCTTGCAAAAGCACAAGTTCAAAATTAAAGGCTACAGCTGGCAGTGTACCAAACAAAGTCAGGAAGCCCAACCTGATAAGAAAGCAGTCTTAGTGATAGGAGTTTCCATAGTCAGGAATATTGGTGCAAGCAAAATTGGAAGAGCTGCTCGAAGTAAGGCAATCTCACACTCATACAGTGGAGCCACCGTGAACCAGCTTACCAGGAAATTTGGAAACCACCAATCAGAGCAAGAGTCCAGCACCGTCATCATCCATGTTGGCACAAATGACCTGGTACGTGATGAACCCAAGAAGGTAGCAGCCAACCTGGAAAATCTCATCAACAAAGTCAAGGTCCACACCGAGAAGGTTGAGTTTCAGGTACAATCAAGCGGTATGATTGTAAGCTAAACAACAAAATATTGAGCAATATAACAATTTAGTTCATGGTTTATGTTCTAATCATAAGATTACTTTTATTGATAATAGTTGCACAGGAAATTCTTTAAACAGATCAAAACTACATTTAAATCGTGATAAAGTCTTAGGAGGTGCTGTCTGCACTTACTTCAAGTTTGATAGAGTTAGAAACATCAACATGGCTTCAAGTCGTAATGACAGCCATTTTTTCTCCAGAGTCATGGGTACGAGAAAGACTGGACAATGTATTTGGCCCATGTAAAGCAAGTGATGAAACTGCAGATTAGATATAACAAGGGGCGGCAATGTGAGCAGCGATTTTATGAGAACCCTTAGCTCAATTCCAAATGAAAAAGGTTTTAAAATGGCTTTTCTGAATATTGTTAGTTTACCTAAAAAAATAGATGAAATTATTTTTTCAATGTCAAATAAGTTCATTGATCTGATTGCATTTAATGAGACACGAATATGATTAACCTAGATGGTTTGATATTGTCAGAAAAGATAGATCAAGGAATGGTGGTGGAGTTTGTATTTACTTGCGTAGCTCCATCAACTACAAAATAAGAGGCTGGAGGCTGTTTGTGTTGAAATTATTAAGCCACATAGCAAATTAACTTTTTGTTGGTAGCCTACGACAGTTTATCGACCACCCAGTGCATTATATCAGAATTCTTCGATCATTTGAAAAACTGATCAAAGCTGTAGATAATGGAAATAAGAAATGTACACTCTGGGTGATATAAACTGCGATTTCCTGAGACCAGATAAAGATTATAACATAACAACAAAGGAAATAAAGTCTTTGTATGAATTATATCAGTTAACACAGATAGATGAAACTACTCGAGTAACTATGCATGCATGACAACCACTAGTCTAACTGATTATATGGTTACTAATACACGAGAGAAAATTTCTGATTTTGGTGCCATTCACACAGGTATTAGTGATCATAGGTTGATATTTGCTATCAGGAAAATTTCTGTTATAAAGAAACAAGAGAATATCGTAGAGATGAGAAACATGAAAAATTTTAATGAAGAAAATTTTGTTGCGGAACTGCTAAAACAGCACTGGGAACAATTGTATTTTTTTGCTGAAGATCCAAATGACATATGGAATGCCAAGAAAGATTATTATTCCTCGAAAATAGCTGGTCAAAAATTCAATCCGAAAAAAGCTTGGAAAAGTATAAACAACTTATTAGGTAGGCAAAACAAACAAACAGTGGTGAATGAGATTAATCTAGAGGGAAAAAATTTACAACTCTCAAAGATATTGCAGGGGACTTAAGGGCTTTATTGATTACTTTTCCAATATTGGCCCTGATTTATGTAGCTAACAAAATTGATACTTCAAATTATAATTTTGAAACATATACTGAAAGTGCTGAACCAGAATTTGCTGCATTCCAGCCTGTTACTGTCAGTCATGTCTGTCGTTTCTTGCATGGGTTTACCAGCAATAAAGCCACTGGCACTGACAAAATTTCTTGTAAAATTATTAAGATAGCTGCACCAGCTATTTCAGACACATTGACATTTATTTTCAATCAGGCTATAACTCTATCCTCCTTTCCTAATGAATGGAAAATGGCAAGAGTAATACCTTTGTATAAAAATGGCCAACGGAATATTCCAGGAAACTATGTATAGAGATTAGCAAAATTATGGAGCGAATTATGTATGATCAACAGTATAACTATTTAACTGAAAATTTGAACTCCTTAGCTATTCTCAATTCGGTTTTCGGAAATCTCATTCTACAGCAACTGCATTACTACACTATATACTAGCCTCCTCCGCAGGCCTCTCTATGGGTTCTAGCCTGCGAATGGGTTTTGAAAAAAAAATTTTCTGGGAGAGAGGCCTGCCATAAATCGAACAAAATGGACGTGTCAATGTACCTTGTGGCCGTGTCAATGTACCCCACCCCCTAAGTAGGCTTTTGACCCTAATTATATATTCAGTTTGAAATCTTCAGGCGAGGAGCGAAGCTTGCGAGTATTATTAACTTTAAAAATGTTTTAAAATGCATCGAAATATTCAAGTTATACGAAAATTAGTTGGTCAATTGAAAGGATTATATATCGCAATGTCTCTCGCGGTCTAAAAACGACGTGCAAATTTAATTGAATCGCTCGCTCGAAGCAGCCAAATGTTTACAAATATGTATCAATTGTTCAGCCGAGGAACTACAATTTGAGGAAATTATCTGGCATAATTTCGAACGCAAAACGAAGAATGGAACGATACGAAAGGTATAATTTGTTTAATAAAGGAATTATATTAAATTGTATTGTTTTCTGGAATATTATTTTGGCATGTTTATTTATATGAAGGGGTTGTCCGTGTTGACATTTTGATTATATTTTACTAATTTTAGTCAAATCATCAGACATTTGGCAACATGTTAAGTGAATTGATATATAAAAGGAAAAGATCTTTCTGTTGAAGCAACCATTTCAATAAGTGAGGAGAGATAACAACTTGGAAATATCAACTACAGAAATTTGATTACAACAAAAGCCTACAAAAATCAAGATTTTGTTGGCATCTTAAGCCTGGTTTACATATGCCTGCATTATCATTGTTTACAGCTGTTGATGCATACATTCTTTTGTGAATTATTTAGTTGAACTTTTAACGACAATAGCCCATCAACAAACAGCAGGTATATGTGAACCAGGCTTCACTTGGTTAAATAGTTAATTGGAACTCACCCCCTTAATTAATATCATGTGAATATGCTAAACCCATTAATAAGTTGCATTGTGACACATGTAACAACCTCTTTCTAATATAGTATATGCCTAGTTGTGTTACACGTACTGGCCACATGACATCCATGATTTGATAAATAAAGAAATTTATGATGTATCTGCATATTCTCTAATTATATGTATCTCCCTTGTTCATGTTTAAATAAAATTGCTCTTGACATATATTTGTTTTAAATATAATAAATCTAGATCGGCATGAATCATGTAAGAGCCTACAATGCCAGGGGCCCACAACAAGTTCTTGTTGTCTCATCGCTTGCCGGCACGCCCCTGCTTTTACTCTGTCTAACATCAGACAATTTTACTATTCCAGGGGAGAGTGCAAACAATGGGCTAATCTAAAGCTTCACAGCTTACAATTAATATGTACCCACCATTGAAAGACTTTTGGGTGGTTAATGCAACAATTAATAGCAAAACATGTAGGGATGGATTTACTGGGGGGGGAGGGTGCACACCCCCTCCCTAGTCCCTAGCCCTGGCCAGGGGGTATGTGTGTGCTATTTTTCATGATAAAGCAAAAAATATTAGAGACAAAATGAGATATTGTACACAGTAAACTTGTACCACATGGAGGTTGTTTTGCCAAATTGTCAAAATACTGCTGTTGCTGTATATTAATGGCGGGCTGCACACATGACGACACAACTCGAGTCACTCGACATCAGAGCTGGCAGAGCACCCCCCTACCAGATCATGCTGGATCCATCCCTGAAAACACGTCTAACACTGGGAAGTTTCGTCAG